>VZUI01021975.1:0-138261 GCA_013401135.1 Cettia cetti
CCCAGGGGGAGGAGCCAAGCATTCCCACATGGATATAATCCAGGGTTTGGGACAGCACAGGGCCTTTTCCCCACTGGATCCCCAGAGGACAAGAGCTACCAGACCTTCTCTACAGGGTCACTGCTTCGACAAGACCATTTCATCTGGACTGCTACTACCACCCTAACAGGGTGTCAGGTTGTATTCTGACTCTGTCAGTATTTTGTACTATTGAACTTATTTTATTTTACTTTATTTTACTTATTTTCTTCTTATTAAACTGTACTTCTGACTTGGGAGTCTCTCACTGGTTTTGCTTTCAAACCAGCACAGATATCTTCCAACCCAAACCATTTTATGAACCTATGACTCTATGATGAAGAAATAAAGTTGTATCCAGCCCTACAAGATCAACTGCACAAATTATAATAGGAGGATGCTGAGGAAGAGTTCTCAGCACGGCTTTGCACCTTTCTTTGCACCACTATGAAAAAAAAAGCTGAAATATTCCTGAATTCCGTACTACAATAATGTGTCCAGGCTTCTTTATTATCTGCACTTACATATAGTGTAAGCGCAAGCTTTAAAAATAGGCTGATTTAGACACCAGTAGAAACTGAGAGATATGGTCTCCCTTATCTTCTCATTGAGGTCATTTTTCCTTCTATCACAGCCAATTGCATGTCACCTTGACTGTCCAGAGCCTGCAGAGACTGTCAGCCTCTCAGCTGCTCTCCCAGTTCAGCAGAAACTCCTCCTCACCAAGACAGCAATGTAGACAACTTTATAGTCCCAGAGCTGCAAGCTATGTGCCTCATTCATTTCCAGCAAACAAAGAATATGAGGTCTGTACACAAAGCAATACAGACACACCAGGGGCATATCTTGCACACAAAATGCATTTCCTTGCTCTATATGGAGGAGCTGTCGAGTTGGCTTCTTCTCTTTGTCATCCTTCCCCATTATGCTCCAGTTGTTCCTGTAATCAAGAGGTGGATATTCCGAATTCCTGTGACGGCCTTTCTTTCTCTTACAAAAGTTGCTGTTTACTTTCTGCACTGACTCATAGCTACTACAGCCCTCCCCAAGATATGGTGCACTTCTTTACACAGGAAATAGCTTAAAAAACAAGACAAATCCAAACCTTGCATCGATAATTTTGCAGAAATTATCAGTTGATTATTTCAAAAGAAATACATCCCAATATCTAGCTAGTCTCATGTCACGTCTACTGAAGTAATCACTGTTAACTGAGATCATTCACAGAGGGTTTCTAATATCAACATGTTCAGGCTATGTAGCTCTGCAAAAGAGAAACAAATTCCAGATTACATGAGCGGTCAAAGAAAAGTCACTGCCATCTTAATTTTATTTCTCATTGATAACCTGGACATGCTGTAGCTGTCAGTGTGACAGGGAATAAGACATGATTTGTCATTTGTGAATTTAAAAGTCACTGATGTTAAATTGGAACATTAGTAGTATCTACTGCTGGTAAGATGTCCCATTAAGTCAGCGCATATTTTTCCAGTGTCATTTTTCAAACAGGTGAAACCATGTTTTCTGGATGTCTTAAAGGATGTGGAGATACAATGCAAAAGTTTTCATGAAAAAAATACTTTTCCATTCTAAATGCAGCCCAGCTTGATCACCCTGTATACTTTGATTCTTTGTGTAAACTATACTCATGATATATGCAAGCCATAGGTTGCCATTTTGAATCTAACAGGGCAAGGAGTCCTTCAGCCTGCCATAAACTAGTAAAATGAATCTCAAACAGAATCCAGTCATGCAGGAATACCAAGAATACAGAGGGTTGAAGAATAACTCTCAGTTTAGTCAGAAGATCCCACTTAGACCTCTAAAACACAGCTAATGTAAACAGGTTTTTCTCAAGACAGGAACACTTGGAACAAAGAGCAAGAGGTCAGACCCATGGCTCATCAAAATGCTTCTCTGAACCAATGACAGATTGACTTTGCTAATTGTCTAGGAATGGGAAGAGAACTAAAACAATCCAGCTTCAGTTTCATGGGAAAATGTGCCAACTATCATATCATCACCTGAAAACTAACAGCAGGCATGATCCTCCATACCTAGGGCATATCAATCCAAGGCTCTAGAGATATGAAGGGTGTAGTATAAAAGAGTGCACCGTGCACATACCTGACTCCTGTCAACCCTGGCACTTGCATTAGTTATTCAATGCAATTGTCAGGCTTTGAGGTAGGGGAAGACGGGTGGTGCCAAGCAATTTCTTTTTGCTTTAGGGTCATTTTTCATACATTCATACAAATTGTGGGAGGTTCAAAGCAACGTTGTTACGATTCTAGGATAACTAAAATCACCTGCCTTATACAGGGGAGAGACATTAATTTCTATGGAGAGATCATCCAGAAGGCAAGCCACTGTGCTGAGACATGACCTCTGGATTTGGGAATATTTAGCAAGCTGTTGACACTACTCCCAGTGGCAGTTTTATCCATCTCAGAGACAGAATTAAAGCATCTGCACCTGCCCTCACTAAGCATGCTCAGGTCACGCCAAATAGTGGGACCTTTCCTAGCAGCTACCAGTCTGCAGATTGCAGATCTCATTGCAGTCATGCAAGATAATGGAGGAAATCAAATAATCTGCATTTAGCAAAAGTGAAATTAAGACAGGAATTCCTTGAAGTCCCATAATAAAAAGAGAAGGTATGTTTAATATCTAGTATATGTGATATTTTTGCCATGGACTGATATAAGAGAGGACAGACACAGGAAGGAAAATATCCTAAATTAGGTGGAAAGCACAAGTTATCTTCAGCATGAAACTTCAGGGGCCTTCTAAGTATATAATTATTCCAAGAAGTTTTGTGTAAGAGGGACTAAAAACCTCAATCTTTTTCATCTTTCTACATGTAGTATAATGGCTACCAAAAAGAGATTTTTCACAGCAAGGGGGAAAGGCTTAAATAAATCAAGAACTGCACCAACCCCTTTATTGTTATAGCAACTGCAATTATGTTTGCCTGAGGATACCTATGAAGGGAAAAGCCCTCAGAATACAGAGAAACTGAGTTACAACTGGGACACTAAATACTTTTCTTTAAATTAAAAATCCAAACAAAACTCCACCCTGAAACTGGCCTCCTCTAGATGTATTCTTTTATATGTTGCCTGTTTCTATTTCTGTCTGATTGACTGATCATTTTTCCTTCAGGGACCGAGCCTTGTCTCAGGGGCAAGCTGGCATCCCCAGTCCCGTCAGAGGGTGCCGTGGTGATCATCCTTTGAGCTGGCCTGCAGGGTAACACATGATCCCCCAAAAGCTATTGCTTTTTTTGTACACTCTCAGCTGTTTTTGCCAGCATTCAGGCTCTCTGCTGCAAGGGTCTAATACAGTGACACAGAGAGCAAAATGAAGCAATCAACACAGTGCATGTATCCATCAAGTGTGCTCAGTGTCATCAGCAGACCCTGTGCAACCATACAATTTGAGGGGCTTTTTATAGTGGAGCAGACCTCGAGTCACATTGGCTTATCTCTAAGTCCTCAGTGCAGCCTTTGGACATGGAGTAAATAGGATAGGAATAGTAGTTCTGGTTACTACTGTAACTTTTAGACAAATTCTGATTTTTTAATCATTATTTGTACCCTAAGACTTTTTAAAATCATCTCTTATTGCTGAAAACGAAACTGGGTGATAAGACTAGCTATGTCTCAGGCAAAATAGAAATTTAAACAAAGTAGTGGGACGAAACCTAAGAAAACACAAGATGGTTCATATTTCATTATTAAGAGTTTTTAAGTGTTAGGTTTTCAGTGACTGTAATATTAGCTTATAGTTTGGAAGTAAAAATAAATTAACATAGATTTTTCAGTCATTGCCACAAATCGCCCTTAAACTTTTCCTGATTCGAATGACAGTTCAGTGCAGTATCACCAAAATCAGCAAGATTTCTTCTTGCTAAGTATTCTTAGCATCACTTACAGCCTTCTTTATCTACAAGCCAGTTGTCAGAATTTAGAAATCCTGCATGTGGATTAGGTATAACATAAGTTCTGGGGAAAACTGTCTTGTACTAATTAAAATAGCTCAACTGTAGTTAAACAAAACCATTCTATAGCAATAAGGAATTTGGCCTAAAAGAGATCTTTCTCTCTTAGGGATCACTTTCACTTTAAAAGAATACTTTGTAATAAGACAAACATCTGATAGTCTAATGTAGATATAGTTGGTTATTAACCTTTCTATCATATGCTATGGCAATGTTATTTAGCTTTGATTATCCAGTGGTACCTGTTGTTTTCAAAACATCAGAGCAATTAGCTTATCAAGTCAAGCACTCAATAGGTGCCTTTTACTTCTGTGCTTCTGCATGTTCAATCCTAAGGCTACATGCATTGTTTATGATGGCTGCCCTGTGTCATTTGTGAAGCAGTCGATTCCTAACATAATTTTTGCTATATTGATAGTTTTGAAAGATACACAATGGGAAAGCACATGAACTGCAATAAACATCTTAAAAGAAACTGTCTCTGTAAAAACAAGCCCAAAAACACCCCAAATTTTCTGGCATAAACAATTTTGGTAAGAGTACCTGGTATAATCAGCCATAACCTCATCTGAAAGGAAAAACAGTATTTCAAACTACCCCTCTCCTCTTTCGCTGTGTTTTCATTTGATGTGCAATTCTATTTAACTACAAAACAGAATTACACATAGTGTATTAAGGGAATGTTTTGAATTATGGTATTAAAAAATCCTACCTGCATCAAATTTCTGGTGTGATATTTAATTTCTCTGACATGAAGTATTTGGCTTCATAAAAATCCCTCCACACATTAATGCTCATCTGTTTATACAGCTTTCAATACACTACCTGTTCATTCAGTAAGAGCTGAAATGTTGTCTCACTTACTGCCCTTGGGAAGACGTGCTGTGGTACAAACTCTGAAGGTCATAATGGGAATAGGTTAAATATATAAACATCAAGATACTTTTCTCCATTTACAATTGTAATGTTGCTAAATGGAGCTCTATACGTGTTAAAGACTGCAAGAATGTAAATACAATAGCATCAGCTTTTGATGATCCAGCATTAAGTACCAGCATTAGTTCAGGCACTTCTGTCCTACAGAACCACTGTCTGGAGGACTCTGCAGCTCTTACTCCTTGCTTGGACTGAAGAGCAACGGGACAAATTTGTGGAGAAAGATGGCACTGAGGCTCCCAAATGCAGGGATCACTCCCCCCGCCCAGCACGCAGTGAAAAACCTGTGTGGCCAGTGGGAGCATGTCCTAAGGAAGTATTACTGGTCTCATTCCATACTTCCTTCCTGGCTACCTATTCTGGTCACTGCAAAAACTCAAAATTACTGTGTCAGATGCTTAAGGAAGCATAAGGAAATAGTCTATTTTCATTGCTTTGTTCAGCTTGTTGTCTTATTCAGAACAAAACTGATCAGATATAAATGGTTTTCAATTAACCTCCTTCTACCTACTGGTTATCAGGTTATTTTCTTCAAATGCTTCTATATTGGTCTGTTTTGATGTTCTTATTTGTCTTTCTCTACATGAACCATTCAAGCAATCTCTAAAGTATTATAATTCAGATTATCTGTACATCATTTCAATGTCTACTTTTCTTCTCCACTTAAAGATGAAGCCTCTATCTGTCCTGTTTAGGTCTGTGGGAAAATTTCTGAGCTGCACAAGCTGCCCTAGCAAAAATACTTCACAAGAATAAAAATATCCTCCCTTTTATTTTTTGTCGGCTATAGTCTCAGGAAAAACATGGCATTACAACTGCATCCTTAAGAACAATTAAAAAGAAGCAGATGAAATGCATTAGAGTTTGGAGTAAGCATCAAAGAAATACACTATCTGTAAAAGGCAGTAATTTACTGTGTCTAAAACATTATTCTGAGTGTACCAGCATGCCTTACACTGCTGAGATCTCTTTATAAAATTGTTTGAATGTTATTTCTCTAATATAATTTTAGCTGTAAAGAAAAATGACTCTCCTTCAGTCAAAATTGTAACATACACAACAACAGGGGAAAAGGATTTTCATTTGTACCTGAAACTCAGAAAAGGAATTTAGCCAACTTCTCACAGTCTATGAAATTTCCTGCCATCCTTTGATGTAGTTGACCTTTTTTTTAATCTTAAGAACAACAAATAAAAACGAAAAGTCTTAGTTTTGACAGCTCTTTCCCCTTGACTTAATCCCAGTGTAGCTCTTGTGCTTTTCACGAATACATGCAAGCCTCTTTTCTATATGCTATGAAATATATCAACGCCTGAGTTGGTCACCATAAAAGTGCAACTTCAGAATCCAATATGGGGCCAAAATACATTCCTGACCTGCTGCCAGGTTTTACCTGAAATTGCTTAGTACTAGTGGGCATGTTCTACCTACAGAAGACATCTTTGACTACAGTAATAGAAAAGTACCAGACCATCACATAAAATAAAGAGTCAATTAAAAATATAAGCATGATTCTTTTTCTAACAGACCAGTTTGCTTATTTAGCGAAACTCCTAATCAACAACAACAACAAAAATATCTATGAAAAAGTTTCACAAGTATAATTTCTGTAATCAGAAAAAAACCCCCCAAATCTAAGAACAAAACCTACGAAAAACAGACTTTGGGTTATAGCGCCCTTAAGTTTAGTTGTTAAATATCTTTCTGTCTTAAAGGACTAATTTGTGCATCCTTTCTCCCCTCTCTCGAGTAATGATGAACTCAGTATATGAGATTTGGTATCCTCTGGAGCCATCCTCTGCTCCATTCTATTAAGGCACTTAGAACTGGGTCTCCAGCATGCCCAGAAGTCTTTGTGCAAAGAATGTCATTACACTACCTCACAGAAGCAAAAAAAGAAGTGATTTGAAGCTCAATATCTGCATTAAAACGTTCTCAGTCATTTGAGTTTCTAGCATTCCAGCGGGTCCTGTTGTCCATAAATTCTCTTAACTGACAATAATAAATGAAAAAAGTGCTTTAATGTGTAAATTGTAGGTCTCTATCTTGGTCTCCTTTGTGGCTCATGCATACAGTAAGAAGTCTGTTAGTTTCCCAGAAAAAACAGTCCATTTAAATACCCAGTGAATAGCCTGTAACATGGAAAACAGCCTGTATGCCAGCTGACCCACTGGCCCCACAAATTCCGTTTAAGAGCAACCAAACACATGTAGTAAAAAGCCAAGTGCAGCAACTGTCAAACTCCTTCTACAACATGATGCAAGAAGACAAATGTGTGATTCAGTTAAAAACCCAGTAATTTTACATTTACAAATAAACAGACACTTTGAAAGGATGGGAAGCTGAAATTACTTCTCCTAGTTCAATGATAAAGGGATGAGAATGCATTTCTAGGAAAACAAGAAAGCTACATCTAGAAAAAACAAAAAGAAGTGAAATAGAGCTTATTTCAGATATGGTAACTCAGGAGAGCATCTGTATCAGGGAAAACTACTTTAATTCCTGGGATGGGATACCATGATACTGTCATTTTGGTTTCTCACTCTGTTAAAAGAAGCATTCTGCTTGGGTTAGATGATAGTTCAAATGTCTTTCCAGTTGTATAAATATGAGAATAAATAATGGCATTAACGATGAATTTTGGATCCCATTTTGACATAAGATTCTACTTTTTCTGCTCTGATTTTCACTTTTCCAGTGGATATGCTGATTTTTAAGTTGACACTTGTTACCAAACCAAACCTAAAAGTTTTGGTGCATATTCTTTTCATATACTTTGCTAGACACTTAAGCTCAGTAAGTCTGTTTGCCTCTGCCTTTAAGTTTGAAACATTTCAAAGCATTATCAGTAGTAATGCACTTCTTCTCAAGCCTTCTCAAAGTACTGGAAAGTTATACTACTCTCTTGTTTTGGTTTTAGAACCCAGTGAAAAAGATAATTGCAAAAGTAAGATCAAAAACAATGTAAATAGGTTTATTTAGCAAAGTTAACACACTAAAAATTCTATGAATAAAGATTAGGTTCCAGAAAAAACACAAGCAATATGCAATCCTATCAACCTGGAGGAACAAACAAATAGGATCATGATTGCTCAAGTAAGATGATTCCCTTAACCTACAAAGCAATCTCCCTGTCACATCTGAGTTTCAAGTGCCTTCCTGAACCTATTTTGCTGTCTTGAAAAACCATTATCAGTGCAGTGCCTTGAGAATAAAGAAAAGTAAATCAGCTTTGGTTGTTGACTAATCAGATGAGCACCATTAATTACAACACCAATCAGTTCATTAGATTATTAGCTTCATCTCTTTTTGATCAGCTACTTAGAAATTTTAATACAGCGGATAAGAAGTCACAAAGCATCAGTGAGTATCAGAAATATGAAACTGCTCTGAAACAAAGTTACAGCACAGCACAGCAAAGTAGAAGACAAATGCTTTTCAGCTGTGTGACTGCCCATGTTCTCAGTGAATTGACTGCTACAGACATTTCACCAGCTGGAGTCTCCCTCCAAATCTGAGAAGCGTCTTTCTTCCCTACCAAACTAAAAATCTTTAGATGTGCTTCTTATTTGCCATTTCTCCCTGTTCCTAGTCTAAACTAATTGCCAGTATGTAAGTTTTTTCACTGTCATAATCCACACGCTTTGTTACCAGCTCCTCCTTCCAAATTTTCAGTTAGGAATCTCAAAATTAATTTATTATTTCTCATATTATTTCTTTCTAGTCACATAATTCATTAAATGATACTGTTCCTGCGAAATTGCATTTTCTTATTTCTAGAACAATCTCTATCCTCAATTTTCTTTTTTTTAATGCTTTAATTCCATTAAAAACATCAAGGTACCTATGCTGCTTCCCAGTAATAGCATCTCAGGGTGTTATGATTTTTTGAGCTAAATACCTGTTAAAAAATATCATTATCATAAATTGCCTAATTGTAAAAAAATAGATAATGTGATGCATAATAAATTACAATTCTTACGCTTTGTCCAAATGTGCCTTCAGCATAAGAAATAAATATGTATGTTTATGACAGTTAACCTGAAATTGCCAATGAGCATCCTACCTCAGATTGTCACATCATCCTATCTCCAAACAGCTTTATGTGCACACTGAGGGATGGTGAAAGAACTGACCCTCTAGTATGCCCTTCGGCCTAATGAGTCACTGTGCATCACTGCTGCTTGAAAGAAACTGCAAAAAAAGAAGGGGATCACTCCACCACAACCCTACTTACCCCCACCTAGTCCATGCCATACAGAGCAATGAACAAACTCTGCTATGAGCATTACTGTCAGCGCTCTCTACCCCTTTGGCTGATTCCCCAGGGATGGCATCTGACAACCTGATCTTCTGCCAGAACAAACTTCTTAGAAGACCCTACACTGCCCTGTTTTGATGCCTGGCTCCCTTGTATGTCACAGGAACTGCTCAGGAGGCAGATACTACTTATTGTCAGAGATTTAGCTTTTCCCTTTTCATTTTCACATTTTCATAACCTTTGAATCAATTCACTCATTCCTGTTAAACTAAATGCCAAATTCAAACTTTGCATTGGTGCTTTAAGATGCTCCTGCATGTGTAGCAGACTCTCTATGTTGTTATTTGCTTGGCCATGAAATACACTATTACACTTCAGATATTTCACCCTCCCATCTGCAAAGATATGCATTTAACACATTACTGTATTTGCCTCACCCTGATTCTTCCTATAAATTGCACCAAAATACTTGTATGCCATGAAAGAAGAGGACACCTCACCCTCAACCCTTCCTCTCCCCCAAAAACATAGTTTGCAGGAGCTGTGTGTATCTGATTGAGTAAAGTTTTCTTCAGAATCATTGTCTTCTTTCTCTCATTATGCACCTTTGTGCATCGTATTTCCATCAAATTTCACCCTACACAGGAGGACATGGACATAGGAACATGTTACTTGGGCCAAGAGACAGAGTGCATTGTGTTTAGAAACCCACATTTCACCACCAACAACAACAACAAAAAAAAAAGAGTGGGAGAAAAATTACGCAAACTGAACAACCAGAAAAAGCTGAGAGATGGTTTCAAGTACAAAGTTACTGGTGCCATGGCAAACTTCAGCCTTGGTCTCTAGTTAATTATTCCTACACTGAGGAATCCTGCAATTGTTTTTACTCATCAGTTGACAGATAAGAATTCCCTGAGCAAGAGATACTCAGCACCATTAGCACTTGCTGCCATGTGACCTGCTTTGACAACAAACCTCACCTCTAACAGTGCTTTGACTGCAGTGGTGCTATGCCTGGGAAAAGAATCATCCTCTCTATGCTTCGTTTGCCAGTCAGACCAAATTAGCAAAAAGATAATTACAGCCTCTAAAGGTGTCTATTCTTTTATGAATAAACACTCATTCTAATTTTGTAATTATTATTTTACCATTCTCAGTTAATTGTCAGTTACTCGAAAACAGCTTCCTCTGAAACAGTGCAAACACAATTCCCTGAATTACAGTAAAATTTCCTGTATTAGGTATAAAGACTAAATCATTTAATAGAACTTTAGGAAGCTTAGTGCTTATTCCCTAGCTCAGAGAAGATTTCCATGGCAAAACCTTGCTGAAATAAGTGTGTTAGTACCACATACAAGAGCATTTTTTCTTCCTTTCTTAGCAGATGGCTCTGGTAAAATGACACTCCATCAAGATAATAAGTGTATTAATCGAGTATTGTAATGTTCCAGTTCCTTGTCCCTGAGTAATCTTTCTGCCCAGAGCAGATTGTCTCCATGGCCCTCCTCTGGACCTGCTCCAACAGGTCTGAGACCTTCTGATGTTGGGGGCCCCAGAGCTGGATGCAGCACTCCAGCTGTTGACTCAGGAGAGTAGAGTAGTGTGGGAGAGTCACCTCCCTCGACCTCCTGGCCATGCTGCCTTTGATGCAGCTCAGGACACCACTGACCTTCTGGGCTGTAAGCACACACTCTTGGCTCATGTCCAGCTTTTCATCCATCAGAACTCCCAAGTGTTTCTTGGCAGGGCTGCTCTCAGTCTGCACTCATGTCTGTGATTGCCCTGACCCAGGTGTGGCACCTTGCAGTTTGGCTTGTTGAACTTCATGAGGTTCTCATGAACCCACTCCTCAAGTTTTTCCAGGTCCTCCTGAATGAGACCCCTTCCTTCTGTTGCATCAACTACACTGCTCAGCTTCATGTCATCGGCAAATTTACTGAGGGTGCACTTGATCACTGATTTAAAGAGCACGAGCCTCAAGACAGAGCCTTGAGGGGCACCACTCATCACCAGTCCCCACTAAAGACAGAGCAGTTGACCACAACTCTGTCTGCATCCATCCATCCAATTACTTATCCACCGTGTGAGGCAGAGGTATCGGGGGGGGGGGGGGGGGGGGGGGGCTCAGCTGGGGCTCACCCCCTCTTCCCTACTGCTCTCAGAATCCAACAATAATTGGGCTTTGCTGAGAACAAGCACCACTCCCTGTATCCTTGGGTTCTGGCAGCAGGTAAGTGTGTCTCTGATCACAGCACTGGGATCTCCTTAGCTGTATAAAACCACACCAGGGGTTAGAGGAAGGAAAGAACTGCACCCCTGCACTCCAGAAACACCCACTTGCACCAATGGGTGCCACTGAACACTTTGGGAACATTCAGGCACTGTATGGATTCTTCTGCTGGAGGAAGCTTTGGAAAAGTTATCTGTATTTCATATGCAGTATTTATCCTGCATTAACTTCCTCTGGAGACACAGGGTCTACCCTTAAAGTATTCACTGGGAGAATTACTGAGAAACAACTGTTCTGCAGTTCTTCGTTTTCTGCTATTCCACAGTGTAGACAAGTCCTAAGACAAAACTCTTGGTTACAACAGACAAGTAGTAATCCATACCCAGCTTCAATTTAATCCGCTTATTCTGCCTGCTTCTCACCAAACATATCCTCATTCTTGCCTCACCATTTTACCAAAAACGTTGCCTTCAGCATCACTGTATTAAGCCACAACATCACTGTCATCCATGTCATCTGTTCTCTTGAGAATCTCCATGGAAAGCAGCACCCTGGCAGATGGAAAACATAAACTTCAGTGTTTTTCCACAGATCTGGGGATGTGCTGGGCTTCTCCAAATACTACGTCTGCTGGGCAGTGGTACTGCTGTGATGGCTGCAGACAAAGCCACCCACATTCACGTAGGGGAATGCCTCAAATTCAATCCACACCATGAAATTTTTTTCTCAAAACATGCCTAATTAAACTGAGCTTTTAAACATTTCTAATTCAGGCAGCAAAACCTCATATACCTGTCTTTGCTATCTGTTACAGCCTCTTACAGGAATCATGTAATGACTATCAATATGCCTCCTGCCTTCTTTCCCCAAATAAAAGTTATACCACTTAGGTCCTCAATTTACACATTTATAACCCAAAGTCCACTTGAAAACTGGCACTATAACCTGCCTCAGAAGATTCAGGCAGCCTGCTAGGCTATAAACTTGATTTACAAATCTGCTCTGTTAACTGAACAAAACATGACAGTCAAAAAATATTGCAATGCCAGAGAAGTTGATCGCTACTATAACACCAGAAAGAACAGCAGTAACAAGCACAAACTCTCGAAGTACTTTAAAGATTAAATGCAACCATCTTTATTTATTTAGACCAATGGTGAAGTAACTCTGAACAAACAGCAGAGAGTTCTGGAAATATTTCAGTATACTAGTTCAGAGAACTCCAGAAAAATTTGGAAGTATCAATGAGATTGAAAAATAAGACCTAAATGTCCCAAAGTTGTATTAGTTAGGTAAACTAATTAACAAAAAAAATCTACTTAATTTCCTCTATGTCCAGTTCATCAAAAACTGTAATAGTAATATTTTGCATAGAATTTTTGATTGCAATTTCAAGAGGATTTAACTGAATTTAGGGACTTACAAATGGCAAAACACTTTGCATGTAATGGTCAATACTTTTTCTCTGACTACAATTTCATCTTGATGTAAAGAATACAAAAAGCAGCTTGCAACTGCAATTCTGAAATTGTCTATTTAAATAAACATCTAATTACAAATGTCCAATATTGTAACTACACATATTAATTAAAGTACCATCAAAATGCCACTTATTTACTTGTTTAGTAAGAGAATCCAAATTAACACTTATTAGCCTACATGACCATAATTGAAAAATTTTCAAATACAAATCTTTCTCCAGCTGTTTGGCTGACATTTGAAAGTAATCATACTTGCAATTGCTAATCAGCTCATTGTTGTAACATGTTTTACAGAACAGTACACTTAAAAAGTCAAGCACTGAAAACTCACATAATACCTAAATTAAGTTGGCCTCTGCATCTGTAATTTAACCCAGTTTTACAGAATGGTTGTGATACATTGTCTACGCTGTCACTTTTCACCCCTGTAGGACTCACTGTGTGTATAGGAATCCACCACACACAATGGATTTATTTGGTGTGAATGATAGTTTCACTTAGAAGAGCTTGTTGGGGTTGTTTTCCAACAGCTTGCTCACCTCTGTCAGCAAGTGCTCCATGACCAATGCGAGGGAAGAGGAATAATGGCCCTAACATGAGAAAGGAGGCAAGGGAATTTTCTTCTGTTCCAGATTATGTTTCAGAGCTTGTACTTTCTGTATTCCCAGTTTTCCAGGGGCTTGACTTGAAACTCTGGAGTCACTCATGTAATCTCAGAATTGTTGGTTGGAAGAACCATTGGGAAATCATCAGAGTCCAGCCTGCTGCCTATGGGAAGATTGTCAAGACCAAAGTCAGTGGTTTTGATGGAGAGCCTTGAAGTCATCAAAGGATGGACATTCCACCATCTCTCTGTTCCAGCGTTGCACTGCCTACCTCATGAAGTGTAACATCCAATCTGAATTTCCCAAGCTGAATCTTGTGACCTCTTCCCTGCACCCTCTCCAGTTTCTGAGAATTCTTATCGAATGGAGTGGGCTTAAAGCTAGGCATAGTGTGTCCACAGCAGTACAAAGAAAAGGGAGATAGTCTTCTATGAACCTGCTGGTCACAGATATATCCCAGTCTGCCATATATAGGATGAGAAAACATTTTTGGCTCATATTTGGATTGGTGTCCTGTATAAATACCAGTTCCTTTTCAAAAGTGTGCTGCTTAGTCAGGATTTTCAGCCTGTACTAATAAAACAACAAAGGAACAGTATATTCCATCAGTGCTCTCCCTTCATCCACGTGGACAAACACTTTATCACAGAAGGCAATCACACTCACTAAACATGATTTGCCAGTGGTAAATCCATGCTGACTGTTCCTCCATCATATGCTTTGAAATGGATTCTAAAAAGTCATAGTCTGTGTTTTTTCCGAGGTTTGGGATGAAGGTGTCCTCAGAATATTTTTGTTCTCCCCAAACTCAGATTAATTTTTAGCCTTTCTCTGTTCTCATCACCTCCTCAAAACATCAGTGTGATAGATGCCTCACAACTGCATTAATCAGCATTTTTTGCAGTACTGTTGCGTAAATTCCATCCATTGTCATGGATCCAAATATATATATATATATACACATACATGTGTATATATATATATATATTTCTTTTTTTTTCCTTCCAAATAGTCTTTATCCTGTTGATGCCCATGGCTACTTTTCCTTGCTCTTCTTAAAACACATTGAAATGTACAGGAGTCCAGGAGCAGGATTTGCCTGATAAAACCATGGCACAACAGGTGTTGAGTTCTTTAGTCTTTTTCCCTTTTATCCATCACTAATTTGTCTTCCCCATGCATTAACAGACTTATATTCTTCTCAACTTCTTTCTTTTAGGATACATATGCCTGTAAAATCCCCTGCTGTGACCCTTTATATCCCAAGTTACTGGTCTTTGATCTTCCTCATTTTATCTCCAAATGCAGATTTTCATATTCCTTTGTTGTTCTGGTTTCCACTCTGTTTTTTTCTTGTGCTTCAGGAGACTTTCTGTTTACCCAAGTGAGTGGTTCTGCCATAATTTCCAGTCTTCCTGTACAGCAGTGTGATTTGCTCTCAAGTTCCCAGCAAGCTGATTGCTTTTTGTTTGGTGGTTTGGTTGGTTTTGGGGATTTTTTGTTTGTTTTTCGTTTTGTTTTGTTTGCTTGCTTTTTAATTCATGAACACCTTTCTCCTCTGAAATGGATTCCCAAAGGGTTCAAAATCCACTGAGTGTGTGACTGCCATGGATACCTTGATGCTACAGTCAGGAGGAATGATCAAAGACCTAGGCAGGTATGGTTAACAACCAAACTTAAACCTGAAAGTATGCCACTAAAGTTGAGAGTAACAGCCTAAATATACAGTCCAGGCCCACAGGAGGTTGATATCAAATGAAACAGTCTGTACTGCTGGCTGAATGTGCTGACTGCTGCAGGGGCACACATACCCAGTGCTGCAAGTTACCTTCCACTTCCACTGCCAACATTATTCCTATTACCTGCCTGTGTGTCAAGGACTGCTTCAAGTGAGAGAGTAGCAGGAGTTGTGCTGAGGCCACTAACTTCATTTCACACTAACCATGAAAAAAGCAGAGCAAACTCCCAAATGGCATCTGCTGGAAACCACTCTGTTTCTCACTGCAGATTTTAAACATGAACAAATATTTATTATTGGTAAAACAGACTAATAATTTGTTTCTTACTGAATACTTGAACTTGAAAAAATGAACAGCACAAGGACAGACCTCCAGCAGAGAGGAGTAAATGTGAAATGATTAAACAAGAAAGGCATGAATAAGCTTAGATGCCTGCCAAGAGTCCCATTCCCAATACGGCTGCATGTCTGCACTGGTGAAAACTCCAGGTATTCAGATGTCACTGTAAACATGATCAATCTCCTTTCTTCCCTTATCTAAGAATAAGAAGTAGGGAAAGAAAGAATGAAATGTTATTATTAGTACTATTTGAAACCAAGAAGAAAACTGGTGGGTAGTTTCACTGTCATCCTCATAACACATTCCTGCACTTGATTTAAGAATGGGATCTATTAGGTCAATTGAGATTATAAGGAACAACGGAAATAAATTACTTTTACTGTACAGCAGCTACCTCAGAAGTTTTTGATAGATGAAGGTCAGTACATGAGAATTACCACAGAATTAAATAAACTCCCGTTCCTGCATATTTATTTTTATCTATTACATCTGATACAAGCTATGGTTTGCCTTAGAATCCCCCAAACTGTACTAACTAGAAAATACCTGAAGTACCCTCATACAAAGTAAAATATGCTAAAGTATGATCAGTTGAAGCTCTCACGTATTTGTAGGGGAGGAAATATAAATAGTATCTACAGATTATGCTGTTTTGACTTTGTAAACGCTAATCTTTTTAGTTTACAGTATAAAGATAATTTACTATAATGGTCTGCCCAAACCATTGAAGAATGGCTGAGTACATAACACATCCACTAGCAATAAAACATAATGATAGGGCTCATGCTATGAAAAACTAACATTTGTTTACATAAATTAGCCTCTATTTAGTAATTACACTGTATGTCTGTCATAAGGTCAGGCAAAACGTAACCCCTGCAGAAGGGATACTGCAAGCATTATAATCTAGACAGAGATACTTTGGAGAATTATGAGGGATAATTAATCAGTTAATGCTTTCCATGTGTTTCATGATACGTGGAGCCATGATTCTAGAATAAAGTGTTTGTGCTAATGCAATCACTTCCCACTGCCTTAAAAAAAATTCTACCAACCCCATTATTCAGGCCAATGAGTACAAAAAAATCCCGAAAAAACCATACAAGCCCTTCTAGAGATGCACACACATCTTCCTGTTTTATTAGCAAGTAAATATGCATTTTCATTACAGGTAATAATATTAGTGAAGTGCTTAAAGTACCTACATATTCAGGGGAAAAAATGGTAAAACAAATTGATTATTTACAGATGATCTTTGTATAAACAAATGTGACATACATAAAGCATTAGTATGCCTCTAAACAACCAATACCTTATTCAGGTGTCTAGTTAAATAAGACACCTAAAACAAACCATAAACTGCTTTTATAATCAAAGGAAGGCAATTTTTTTTCCCTGAAATCCTTCAAGATGGAAATGCTGCCTATTTAGGTACTCCAGGTTTTTTGATTAAAGCCTAAACAATAACAACAACAACAACAATAATAATAATAATCCCTCATGGAAATCTTTGAGTAATTCAGTGCCCAAGGACTCTTTTAGCCGACTTTTCTACATCCTAGGTGAAGGCAAAAAAAAACCCCTACCAATTCTCTAAGCCGTAAAGGAAACAAAAAAAGCAAAAACCTTGTTCTTGTAAAAGCAATTAAAAACTCATTTCATTTCTGTAAACTGTATAAAATTTCAGTTCAGGAAATTGTATCATCCATGTGAATTTCCCTCTTTCCTATTTCAGTGCTGGTGACTCCAGTGGCAGCCACACTCCTGCTGATTTTGCTGGTGGATCCTATGCCCTGTGTGCAGACCAGGTGTCCTCAGTAACCTCTGCAACCCAGTGACAGGGAAGGGTGACACCTTTCCCCCTAGGAGGCTAAGGAGGACTACTACACTGTTTCCAAAACAGATGGACATCCAGCACAGAAGACACCACCCCAGCTACATCACTCTCCTTGATGTTAAATTGATAAAGCTGAACCCTCCTTCTTGAACTGGTCTCAGTTGATTTTTCTATCTGTCCTGGGTGATCCTTCTCTAGTGCACAGAAGATATTCATAGGAACTCACAAATGTTTGTTCCTGGTGACGCTGTCAGGAATGCAAACAGAGCCATTGCTCTCTGCTCTGCTCCCTTTATCACATGGACTATAAAAAGGATGACTTCCCACTGTGTTTCTTAACTAAAAATAGGATCGATCTTATTGCTGTGGGTTTATGAAACTTAAATACTTCTGAGGTCACAAGCTGTGCCCAAGGCCAGGCCGCTGTAGATCTCTCTCCTCATTGACTGCAAGTGCCCACCTGTGCAATCAAACTGCAAGCACAGGCAGCTGACTCTAACACCTAAGTAACTACCAAAAGTGCAAACGATATTGTGCATTTTCTCATATTTGCATTGATTAGAAGACACTCCTTCTCTTAACATGAAGTCTGGCAACCAAACATAGCAGGTATGACATCAACACAAGTCAATCAATTTGACTAGTTAACTAAAAAACTTCCACAGGACAAATCAATTATATAAAGCAAACATAGGGAATTAAATAATTTTTTGTAAACAAATATTTTTATTATCCGTTCTAGTGGGTATTTTTACTTCATTAGGAGATTAAAAAAACCCTAAACACACATTTGTATAGGCACAATACTTACAATAAGCCCTCTTGTGACAATCTTTTTTGAAACACTTTCCAAATATTGTTCTTTTGTACACAGTAAATCCAATATAAAGATGGATGAATCCATCCGGGGGAGAAGAGGAAGTGTTTCACAATACTACTGTCCTTCAAGAGAAAACGCTGAAGCTGTAACCAGATAACTGTAACAAATGACTACCTGACAAAAAGAAATGAGCTGTGAATGTAAAAAAGCTATACTACGACAAATACTTCAGAAGTAGTTTGTCACAAATTGTCTGCATGGAGTGTGCAATCCTAGCTAAAAATACTATTATAGAATCATGAAATGGCCTGGGTTGGAAGGGGCCTTGAAGACCATTTGGCTGCAGCCTCCTGCCATGGGCATGGACACTTTCCACTAGAACAAGTTGCTCAAAGCCTAGAACACTTCCAGGGATGCGACATACACAACTTATGTGGACAACCAGTTCCAGTGGCTCACCATCCTCATAGTAAAGAATTTCCTTCTAACATGTTGTCTAAACTCTCTCAGTTTGAAACCACCCCCTCTTGTCACTATATGTGTGTGTAAAAGAACAGCTATCAGACAGATGTTAAATGTTTTCATAGTACATGCTTATGCATTTAAAATACTGGATTTTTTTTTTAACTGAATGTATTCTTTCTCTCCCAAGAAAACTTTTCCACCAGTAACAAAGACCTTGAAAATACTGTATATGAAGCTAATTTAGGGAAGACAGTAGGAAATAAACACCTGAAATACAAATCCCCCAGTATCTCTGATATTTGAAGAGGGCATAATGTTTTCCGCATTAGACAGAAACTTAGCACAGACTTTGCTGGCAGAACACACAAAAATCCTCTCCTTTTGAGAGAGGTTGCCTTTCTGAAGCAGTGTTTGCAAGGCTGTATGTGTATCAGTAAACTGTAGTTGGAAATCAGCACCACCTTGCCCAAGGTTTAAATCATCTCACTTGTGTGAGTGTTAGTTTGTATTATGAGCACAGAAATATTCAAATTGGATAAAATCAATGCAACTGAACTGGTGAAAAGCATCACTTGCTTTGTACTTCAGTCTCTACAGAAGCTTCAATTTACCCTCAAATTAACTGTCCGCTTTACTAATCCTTCCAGAAAGAGAGGAACCCATTTTATTGCAAGTAATGGTCTTCATCTCCATTTCTCAATGTTTTCCTACTAGACTGCCCTGTCTTCATCGAGAGATCAACGAAAAATCTTCCAAAGTGCTAAAACTCCTCTATGGAGATTTGCAGTGATGATAAAGAAAATGCAATCTCAACCAACACTCACTAGGCAAAGTTTCACAAAATATGATATTTGGAAATGATCTTCTGCTTTTCAGTGTTCAGCTCAGACATTCTGAGTGGACTGCAAACAAAGCAGGCCTGGCAGTCTGCAGCCTGTTTTATCACACGCCCCTCCCCCCAGGAACTGCATTTTTATTTATTTACTTACTCCATCAGGAGAGTTATTGGGAAAATATTTCCCAAACAGATAAAAGTTGCAAAGTTTGTCAATGTGATTAGTAGAGACTGCAGTTCTTGGGGCTTCAGTGGTACACTTAACTGTTGGAGAATGCTTCTCACCAGCTCTCAGCAGCTCACCAACTTGCAGACATGTGGAATGCCATCAAAGCCTTCTCTCAGGAAAAGATTCAAGCACTGGCTCAGTTTGAGTTGCTGGCATTAATTACTCCTGTGACTGAAGTCCAACAGTTCACATGCCTACAACATTTTGAAAGGAGGTGATAAAATGTTTACTCTGTGATGTTGGCTGGCTTATCCAGAAGGCTGAAGCAAGCTCAGCATACTTCAAATACACCTCTCTACTGCAAATCCTCAGACTGAGCAGAGACCAAATGATCCTCCCATTCACAGGCAAAGTTTATTCAGATTTGAAGCCATTTATCATGACACTGAGGGAAAGTTGCAGAAGTACAGCCTGCCTTTCCTTCACTATGCAGAGCCATGTGTTTTCACATGCTCCTTTTTCATATTGCCTAGTAATGCAAATGGTTTTGAGAAAATCTAGTCAATATAGAAATCAAGCGATGAGCACCAAAGAACCCAAAATTACTGAGGATTATTTTATTATCTCTGGTGAAATTGAGTGGGCATACAAACTCTGAATGACTGTGTTTCTCATCCTTCTTGAGTAAATAAAACATCATCCTCTAGCATCAATCACCGTGACTGTGAGTGGTGCCACAGAATTGTCACTATCAGCTTTTCTCTCATGCTGAGACAAATAATATTTTCTGTGGAGCCAGACTATATGAGTTTTTCAAAGTACCTAAAAGTACTGTTCAGGACTTTTGACAGTCAGCAAAGCCCTAAAAGATACACCTTGATTCCCACTGACACTTGTGATTCTTTTTCTCAATGGGCTCAGACAGCCAAGAAAAAAATTGGCTCCATCTCTTTATCCTCCCACACAGTAGCTGCATTGATGTGCTCTAAAACACGTGGTACCACGCAGGGTTAGGGGGCTCTTCCCAAAAAAACCCACCTGTGGCACTGTGATACTCAGCTCTGAAGGTGGCCAGTGAGAGGGAGATCTGTTATTGCCAGCTGTGCTCAAGAGTCAGCTAAAATCACGCCAGCAGGACACTAAGATTCAGATCATGCTTTATTACAGCATCTGCCAAGCTAACACGTGTTACTGCACAAATTAAAACTGTTCTCAAATGACAAAAAACCCAAACAACAAAGTTGACGCCATTTCAAAAAACAAACGGTTTACTTTCTTCAAAGCATTTACATCCAGGACACTTAAACCTCTGGCAGAAGGAAGTGTAAATTAGCACTACCTAACTATGCAAATAAGAGTGGACATTTAATTTTCACATTAGACACTAGTTAACAGTAGGCATTTAACCTGAAAGGAATTAAAATCATCAAAGCTGGAAAAATAGTCAGTTGGTCAAAATATACTTGAGATATTCAACATCCCCCATATTCAAGGCTAGGGTTACATTACAAGCCATTCAGCCTTAGAAGCAACACTTTATAATTTTGTTATTGTTGCTGTGCCTAAAAATACAATAAAATGCAAACGGCATATTCATTCTTTTCATATGTAGGTCTATAATTTCCAGAAACAGTAAATTACTTAAATACAGGAAACACACACCCCTCCCATAGCAGTAAGTAAATACTTCTAATTGTATGACACCCAGTTAAGTTGGGGACATTTTTCCTGAAAAAAATCCACAAACATTCATGTTAAAGAGAATAAAATATGTCAACTGAAGAATAGGAACTAAATTTCATCTAGGTCCTCAATTAGCAGACTCTCAACATACAGGTCCAGTGTTTCTATTTGGTATCCAAGAAATAAAGCCTCACTGACCCATGAGTGAGTTTCATTGTTTGCCCAGGAACCACTTGCATAGTATTTTGAAGATGTTTGTTGACAGGTCACTTTTTGGCTAACTCTGTGCAAAATCAATACACTGGGAGTTGGTTCTGCATTTGAAGGCAGAGCAGCCCAGCATCTCTTTCAGCAGATAAAACGATGCAAGGAGATATGTCACCAAAGCTTCTGTTTTTAAGTACAGGAAAGTAAACAGTGGCTGGAACTATGCTGTATTATTTTTCAGACCAAAAAAGAATACAGAGGGCATTCCATAATATCAGTTCAAAATCAAAATTTCTGTTTAAGATTTTCATCAGCTTGAGCCCAGAATAAATGTCCAGAGCCATCAATTTGATATGCTTTTAACAGGAATGCTGAAGAAGCATTAAAAGCACTACACTTCAGAGTGCTATATGAATGCCACTGCTATAATTAATACAATATGACCTTGTATAAACCTTATAAATTAGCTCATGAATATGTAAATTAAGAATAACTACACTGTGAAGAAAAAGTGGGGTGCTTAAATATCTGACACAACTACACATTTAATTCTGTTGGTATTTTTCCCCTGAGTATCTTCTGAATAAAAGTATTACAGCAGTAATCACAGGACACTGATCTATTCCTACCAAAATCTCTCTCTCCCCCCTGAGTTTAACATTATACTTTTATTTCAGCTACATTTCTGAACAATTGCAGCATTCAGGAAGGAACAATCTTTTTAATATCTTGCAGAAATTTACCTTCAGAACTTTAGGCCTAGCTGGGATGCAATTGCTGTGGCTTTTCAATAGATTTGTGACTCTTCTAGACTGGAACCTAGATTCTTGAAAAGGTGAAATACACATTTTCCTGCGGACTGACCCTTAGTTATTTCCTGTGCTTTTTCCCATTTTGGCTTGGGTGAACTGCTTGTAGTAACAGTCCCTCCCTTGAGTAGGATGTCTGTGAAATACACAATTCATTTGAGTTTTGTCTTAACTTTGCATTCTGACAGGTTCCTTTTTGACAGAAAACCTGGCTTTTCTTTTTCTGATGGACAAAATTGCATGGTCAGAGCCTGAGATGAGCTCCTGCGTTCTAGAAAAGCATGGAAAGTCCTGAGAAGGGTTGGTAAGTCCAAAATCTCTATATCCACCACAGCATCAACAGAGATGGACAAAACATGACTGCTCTGTTAACACGAGGAGAACCACAAAATCAGCAGCAACAGTCCTACTGTAAGAAGCCAGCTCCATTTATAATCAACAGCAGATATTTAGAGCTTGCACCAGTCAGTAAAGACAGTAAGGTATTATGGCTTCCATAGTCATCCCTTCTATTTCTGTATGTATACAACATAAACACATCTACACATATGCACATACATACATATATCACTTCAGTCTCAAACATTTCAAATACATTTGTCTACATATGTGTTTCTCTAGAAACTAAACAGATGATGAATAATACAGTCTGTGTCATTTATTTGATGCTGTTCCCATGTCTTATTTTCTCAGTGTGCAGCAGAATGTTCTATTGAAAACAAGAGTACAGAAATTCCTAAGAACAGGAGTCAATTGACTTTTGATGTTAAGAAGAGAACTAGAGGAGAAACGAGATAGTGAGACAAATGCATTAGATGTAAATGTCTGTGAAAGACATCTCTCACCCACAAACCAGTTGAAAACATTTGATACTCAGGTTTCACAGCTAACACAAATAATTTTAACAAGGCAGTTTGTTCCTTCCAAATGTTGATCTATCCAGAAAACAGATTGGATCCAGTTATCCAGAAAATAACTACTGGGTCAGTTATTCAACTCATGTTTTAAAAGCACTTTTCCCCATCGCTCTTCTACTTTGAGAGCCTGTATTTATTCAAATGAAAAATAATTAAAGGTATTTTGGTAAAAGTTTTGTTAAAAGTTACAAGAAAGAAAGTATGAAGTATGAAAACTGGAAAGCTATGGGGCTTTCTAAGCAAATAACTACTTGAATGATATTCCCATATTTCAAATCAACTAATGGGGTGAGGATAAATATTTTAATAAGTCTTTGATTTTCACAATTTTCCCTGTACTTTCAGTGTATGATTAAAGATCAAACACAACTTGGAAGAAAGAAAAAGCATTTTTTAATTTTGTGTCTAAATCCACACTAGAATTTTAAAACAGTAAAGTCTTAAAATTCTTTAAAGTCCTCAGATGATATTCTCTTAACTTAAATTAATTTTAAATTAATAGGAAAATAAGGTTCCAGACTGTCCACAAGGCAAAAATTCTTGAAAAGTTTTTTTTGCAAAATAATTTTTTTTCCGAATCATTCTATGGACAGAAATTTATAGTTTTGTAATAAGTAAGCTTGAAGTTTCAGGTTAGGACAACATTATTCAATATCTCTCCTGTTGATTTTTAAATTTCAGATTGGGGATTGCAAACCCCCTCCCATAAACAACTGAAGTTAAAAATTCAGTTTTCAGCTGACTCTCCCTAATAAGTTTAAGTGACTCAGAAACTATAAATCAAAGGTACAGTATTTCCCTAACACAAGTAAAAGAGTCACAGCTAAAATACAAAAGGAAAAAGAAGTCTAACTTTACCAGTGCTTAATGAGGTAAGGTACTAGTATCTCAGTAGGGAGGCAACTAAATTGGATGATTACTCCAATGTCACACTGAGGTCTGGCAATTTATGAAACATGAATATTTAGATTAAATTTGTAAGAGATAGTCATAATGCTATATTTAGATCTTTGAATTATCTAAACAATTTCAAAGTGTTCCAGTTATGTAAAATTAATTTGTACATATTGTACTAAAATTACTTTCTTTTTTCAAATCAGAAAAGTATGCAAAGTGCAGTTTGTAAATAACATCTTTAAGGAAAAGAGAAAATAACAGGAGAAGAACATCTGATATTGCTGCTGCTTTTTATGTAATTTCAGCTGCATTACTGGGTGACTGGAGTCACAGACTTAAGAATGTGGTTAAGAAAGTTAATAAGTAAGAAGATATGAGTACAAAAACTATAGGTAGTAACCAAATTTTAATTGAAAAATCATAAAAAAATCTCATCAAGAAACTGAGAAAAGCAAAGATCAGCAGAAAAAATAATAATTCACATATTGTTGTGATAAAAACACAAAACAAACATCTGACTATTCCTGTATAATGGCCATTGCAAACTACTTACTAATGTTGTATATGGGATGGATTATATTACATCACCTCTCAAATATTATTTAAAGTTTTCAGCACTAAAATTTAAAGATTTCAGGGTGTCTGAATACACCAGACAACCAAAGTCACAGAAGACAAAAACAAACCCTGAACCCAAATCCTCCTGGCATATTTGTTAGCATTAAACCTATGTAATACAACCTGATGTTTCTAAAATCTCCCAAAATTAGATATTCAGAATTTGTCAAGTATCCTGAACGCCACTACTCTTCTTCTGATCCTGAGCATTGCCACTGATAATCCCAATGCAAGTGAATTTTAACTGTGTCCCCTCAAAATGAGCTCTAGGAAAACCAGAAAAAGAAAAGAGCAGAGGACAACCAAACCAGAGTCCTAGAAGAAAAAAGACTTCCCATGGAAGATGACAATGGACTTTCCATTTAAAAGATAAGTACAGCACAACCTTAGCCAGCAACCACAATACATCTTCTGGATTTACTTTCCTTGTCCAGTAAGATCTTGAAATGGAAATACAGTACTTGTAACTAGACCCAAGTGGAAAGTGTGAAAGCTGTGCAGTTTATTGAGGGTGGTGGGTATTTTACCTGAACAGGGCATGCAGGATTCCAATCATCTTCACAGAATTTCCTAATCTTTTCATTCTGATATTTGCTGTTTCCTTCAGCCTACAGTCCCATTATATCACATTAATTCAACAGAAGAAACCAGTTACCATCTCAGGGGTGAGCCTGCACTTTTCTTTCTTGCAAAATTTCAAATTTGAAATTTTGCATACAGAGATGTATTTTCAACGGTGTCTGAGGAAAAGTAATCAAGAAAAGTTACTGCTGGTATGAAGTAGAAGTAAGTTTCAACCCTCTCCAAATGTTCTTGCTCTGCCAAAGAGCATCCACACAGACTTACTGGAATGAAACTATCTAAAGAAGATGGATGGAGGCCAAAAAAAATCTGAAGCCATTAGAGAGGATAGAAAGATGCATTTGGGAAATAGTGAAGATTTAATATCAGAAAAATATTAAAAGGCTGATATTGAAGGGCCTGGGTTTAGAAGGAAGACCAACCTGCTCAGCAGGTCTGAGCTGCTGCTACAGCTACCTGGGGAGGATTCAGGAGTTATAATATGCACAGTCTTTTGCAGGCAGATATGAGCTTATTTTGCACGAGCTGACCAGAAGCCATTCTGCTATGACAGCATCCCATCAAGCGCTTGGTAGTAAGCCTTGCTGCAAAGCTGTGTGTGTTAGATCAGGCAACGTACCCTTCTCACGTGGCCCCAGTCCTCAGGCTGACCCAGAATGCAGGCTACAGTAAGCTCACATCAGTTTGCAAATGGGCGTGCACATACACTCACAAGAAAAAAAAAAAAAAAAAAAAAAAAGAAGAAGAAGAAGAAGAAAGATTTCAAGACCAGTGTGCAATGAATCAATCAACTAAGAGGTAGGAAAACCTGAAGTTTTCAGGATCAGGGATGAGCATTGGTCCCTGAGAAGCAGTTGAGAAAAATTAACAGGAAGATGGAGCTTATGGTGAGGGGAGATCAACACCGGACATGCTCATTCACAGAGGGGACACCGAAGCCCCAAATTTGTAACTGAGACACATCAAATACTGGAAATGAGAGACTTTCAATGTAGCAAAGGTCTTAATGTAACACCTTCTGTCACCTCCTAGCAATTATGGCAACTTTTTTTTGGCAGTAATTCGAATGCAATGCAACACAATTACACCACAAACTCTTTTCAAAAAAGTCAACTCAGGTACAAACATTCAGCTTCAGTCACACACCCCAAGAAAGCTGATAATCACACAATCACGCTTGTGTTCAAGTCCAATACTGCAATACTGCATTTAATTCTTATTATCTTCTATCTTTTTTTCTCTTCTGATTGCATCAAAACTGTCAATAAAATTAATTGCTTTTTCCCTTAAACATTTCAAATATAACTTTGGAAAGGGAGACATTTCATTTGATGAAAGATCACAAAGACAAAAGGTGCTTCCTACAGATATGTAAAAAATACTGCTCTTTGACTCCTATCAATTTTCTTTTTTATTTAGCTCTTTAATATATATCTGCTTTGGATGCAGCATACAACATAGATTGCTTCACTGAAACATATTATTCACTATGTTATTTGATATATGTAAAAATATTAATTAATCTATTTTCATGTCTCTGGGATAGATTACAGATTATTTTCTCCAACATACTTGTACAAAAAAAAATCTACACTTAAAAGAACCTGCCTATTATTTTAAAACATTTCATGAAAATGATGTGCACTGGAATTCAGAAATTGCTATGACTCAATCCTTTAGTAAGATTTTGTCAGAACTGAAACTCTTCTTACTCATTCTATTTTCATTCTCACATCTACAATGACTTTTAGGAATGGACAGATTAAATTGCACTTATTTATACAAACGCACCTTTGCATTGCATATACAAGTTTGGCACAAAACACAAACAAACAGTTATCATACTTGGTAAGTATCTATTTAAGTCTTTTGGTCAAAAAATATTAAATTGATTGGTCTCTTACTGAAATTCTCACCTTCACAGATAAAAAAATCTACTTTATATTTTTATCACAACTCCAGCAATGGCATCTGTAACCTTTAAGACATGTTACTTTTTGTGAACATTTCATTATTTTTTAAACTGATTAAAATCGATGGAATAGTGAGAACATACTGACTTTATTTAAGCAATTGAGGAAACAGGACATCTATATACAAGGGAGAAAATGTATGTAATATACAGGCTTGGGTGAAAGCAGCTAAGAAAAGAAAAACAGAAAATCCTCAACAGCCCTTCTAAAGATAGTTCTTTTAATGACCTGAAGCTTGTATTCTTATTTCCCTTAATTTCTTTTAAGTTTACATCACTGAAAGTCATCATCTTTGCTGACAGACAAACCAATTATTTAGTTTATAGATTACTAAGAATGAGAAATAGCAATTCAAACAAAAGCAAGGTGATTAAGGTAAAGCAAAGGTTTTGAAGTACTCACCTTAGGCACCCAGTGGCATTGCGCAGCACCTGTGATGAATGGAGTTGTATTTTATGATCATCCTGGAGTGGAGAGTTTTCCCATCCAGAGTGAGGGATGATCACTGCATTGGTCAACACTGCAAGGGCATCCTGGATGATTGGCATTTTCAGTGCATCACAGGAGGATAGATTCCAGAGAACTCCTACAAAAAGTAAAATGACTAATAATTAACACTTTTCCAAAACAAGTTTAATTTTTTTTTTGTTTTAAAAAAACCCAATCCAAACCAATATATTTCACACCACATTGATATGTTTAGTTTAGCTGTTTTTGTCAAAAATCAAACAGACTACATTGTAGATGACATCTGCAAACTTTTGCAGTGGGAATACAGCTTTAAATACGAAACGTAGCCACAGCAGAACTGAAAATTTCTCCGAGCTCTGCTGAAAAACTGAGCAGCTGGTTATGATCTAGGCCTATGCAGGCTGTGAAGCATATATGGAATGAAGGAGCAGTACAAGGAATTTTTTAGGGCTTGGTCTTCAGATAGCTTCCTTCTAAGTAAAATTAATAAAAACCAGTAGCAGAAAACAGGTTCTGATTTACACTAAAACTTCCACTGTTGATAGATCACATTGAGAGAACAAAACCTCAGCCCTGTGATGTTCACTGTTATGGAAGCAACTGTCTAGGCTTGTTGGTACTATAAGCACAAAGACTTCCTCCACAACCTGATACAGTAGTACTTTACCAGACTTCAGCAAGCAATATTATATTTTGTAAATATTTAACTACACAAAGTTACAGAATACTGTAATTTTTACATGGAAACAGCAAGCTTAATGGTGCTACTAACAAGGAGCTTTATTGGAGTTTAAAAAAAATCAAAATCCCTTCCACTGCAATTCGTAATGCGCCAAAGAGAAAGAGGAGAAATCAAGAGCCACAGTTTTCTAAGCACAACTGCAAAGATCAAAGTCACTGCATTTGTGCCACACAGAAATTGTTAGGAGCAAAAGACACCCTGCTTTCCATTCCCACATTCATGTATTTGTGTATTTGCTGGAAAAGCACATGTGACTTTTGTGCTGTGCCAAGAGCCTGCTGCTGCTGGGCAGCTCTTATTGCTGGGGGAAGCTGGAGGACAATTTGCTGTTGTGAAGAACCAGAGGTCTTTATTTTAGCTCAGCACCCTCCCAGGAGCAGCTGGAAGAGGAAGCCTGCCTCATCATGTACCCCACCCTCGCCAACATGCATCCTCTTCTGTAGAATCCAATCCCACTCCCCCGTACTCTCCTTCCCAAAGGACAGTAGCCTGGCCCCATATCTAACCTTGAGTGGCAAAACTGAGTTTTGATTTTACATCTATTAAAGTTTTCAACCAAAAGAGAAAAATTATCATCATCATCACTGTATATAGGTTACAAATACAAACACTACAAAAAATCCAAGTGAGTGTTGTGGGAGGAAAATGCTGAAGGAAGGCCTTAGGAACACAGACTCAGACATTTATAAATATAACCAACAAGAACACTTGTTGCTCAAGGCTTTCCTTAGCATTCTGTGCTTTGACAGAGCAGAGTAATTAACAGGAATCAACTTACATTTTTGGGTTTCCCTTTAAAATTAATTACCTCTATGGGGAGACTGTTTCTGTTATACAATTTCATGTTTAAATTATTTTATATGTAGCTGTCTGCAAAAGCAGTTACACAGTTAAATATAAAATTTTGATCAGTATACTAATAAAAAAACCACATTAACATAATGAGGCATGAGGCATGGTCTGCATGAGGCAGACAAAAAAAAAAGAAAGAAGAAAAATGTTCATTTTATTAATGTTCCATTTTTCATTTAAGAATTGCTACTTTAAAGGGAAAAGAGTCTTTGTTTGAATTCTGTTCTGAATGTCTTTATGAAAACGTAATTCCATATTTAAAGGAAAAAAGACCTTCATAAGGATGCTTATACTTGCTTTTCTATGTGTTCTTGTTCTTGGCAAGCTTTCATATCACATCAACTATTCTTGAAATACCTAGCATTTTGCTGGGTTTTGTCAGTGGAAACAACAATGCAGTTGCCTATTTTTTTACATTTATCTAGACAGGTGGATATGATGTGCATGGTATAAAAGCAGAGAATCAGAATGCAAATCTTTCCCCCTTTAAGGATCAATTTAGTTCTTATGCAAGACAATGTGCTGTAACTTTGTGAAGAAATCCTATTTTAAAAGTGAAGCAGAAGAGAGTGTTTTGATGGCAACAAAACAATACTTTGGGCTTCAAGAAGTGGTCACGAAGTGGAAAAGCAGAAAAGAATACAAAAGAAGCGAACCTAAGAGCCCTGTCTAGCAAAATGCTTAAAAACAAGTATGTCCATTTTCTATTCACTTCAGGTTCTTGCTAATTTAAAGTAAACTCACATAAACATCGTGGTATTTAGCAATGGCTGAGCCTAGAAATAGTCTTTAAGCCCTCTTTCCCTCTGACTTCTGTAACTGGAAAATTAAACCTTGAGAGTAAGAGGATGAATGGATCACCAGGCTAAAATGGCTATTACACCTTCTCCTAAAATGATTTTTAAGTCAAGGCAGAAGGAAGCAAAATTTAAGTCAAGGCAGAAGCACTGCCCGGTTAGCCCAATGCTTTCTTCTGAGTTTGTGCTCCTCACAGTTTTAAAGAGTGAGATAATCTTCTTCCAACCCGGAACAATTAGTTTTATCTAATTGTGAGACTGAATACTACCAACCACATGAACCAAAAATTTTTTACTGACATGTTAAAAATTATTCTCACAAGCAGTGCAGTCTCTACATGCTGAGGTTGGCATTCTGCACGCCTCCTTGTAACCTTCTTAATTAAGAATTTGCAATTATGAAAGGGACTGGCAATTCACTTCACACCGTTTTTGCTGAGGATAACCTGGAGCTAGATTTATGTGGGGTCTGAGAAGATGATCCATTGTCTTGACTTTGCAAGGGAGAATCCTTTACCTGATACACCTTCCATTACAGAGCCACCTTTTCACCACATGATTCTGAACATATTTTCCAAGCGCATTCATGACATGCCCTTTAGGGCTACTGTAAGAATCTGGCTGCTGAGGCTATGTGACACTTTAACCTGAAAGCCCTGCCTGAACTGGGTTTCTGAGCACAAGAAACAAATCTGCAATAGCCTCAGAGGTGCCTTGAGCGAATCTGGATTGGAGAATTTGCATTGTCACCAGCTGCCCACAGGAAGGTAAGGGACTGGACTCACCAGTGGCTGATGACAAAAAGTGGGATCCACTCAACACAACAGTCCAGCTCAACTGTACCATCCTTAGACAGACTCTTGTGAGAGGTATGAAATAAAGATTTAATTGGTGTTGAACATGTCTTAATCACTTTCATTCATATTTTATATCCCTGCTTTTAAAGCTGTGAGGCATTAAGTGTTTTCATATCACTTTTGGTTGTATTGGAAGACTTGTAGAAAGACAAAAACAGTTACACCAGACTAAACAAGTCTTTCTGCAGGTTGAGGTTTTTCACTCTTACATATAATAAATGGAAATACAGTGAAAAAGTACCTTGCAATCACATTTTAAATTTTAAAATGAGGAGAAGTTGGTATTGAAAATATTCAGTTGATTCCAGGTAGAAGACGAATTTTGGGACTCAGTATTAGTCTAGCAGACATCAGATGAAGGATTCCTAGAGGAGACTATAGGAATGCTCATTCTGGAGACCTTACTGCATCAAGTTGCATCTTCTGAAGCAGTTTATCAGAGGACATACAACTGCTATGGTCAACAGGTTGCTCAATTTAATGGAGCAGTCAGAGTGAAAGCCCCATAATCTCTGAATCAGGCTGGAACCCAAACTCATGCTGATTAAACACCCTTCAATGCATTTCTATGCTGGTGCTAGAACTGGTATATGTATACCTATGGTCAGATATAACTCAAGACCTGATAAGCCACATGCTATCTTTATTCCATTCAAAGTTAAGAAAATAGATATCATGTACATCTATGCAAAAAACTACTATCATAGCAAGAGAACATGTGCAAAACCAGGGAAGTCTAACCAACTATTTAGTTCATGATTTATTGTGACCATTTAATTTGTCAAATTATGACACACACACACACACACACACACACATATATATATATATATATATAAACAAACTTCTAAGAACAAGTTAGATTAGAAATATAAATGGAAACCAGAAACCAGAGAAGTCATCTTTTCCAAAAAAAAAGCATTTCCCCTGCCACACTGGCACTATGGGTTTTTTTGTGGTGCAAAAGATGTACTCTCCCAAATAAATTATATGGTATAAAGATTGTAAGTAAACAAATACTATTTGGACAAACAAGATTTTGATTCTTCTCAATATGGGATGTTTAAGTCAGCTTTCAATTTTATTTTGCTTATTTAACAACCTTTGTAAAAAAAAAAAAATCTCAAAAGAATTCCAATGCACCCAGGTTTTCCTTTCCATCATAATTTAATAGTTTGGTCATGGTGTGATGCAGAAAACCGTTTGATAGTGCTGAGAGACTGCATTCCACAAAGAGAGACCAAAGCATTGGCAGGCATTTCTGTTTATATGCTGACAGCACAGAAATACTACCGGGAGTTTCCCTCACGAACATGACAATTTAGATTGAAATCTGAGTGCTAAATACCTTGCACAGAAGCCAAGCACAAGGGATCTTTTGCTGGAGTCCTTAGGAAAAGCATCTTCTACCCCAAGCTCCCAAGTGCTTGAGAAGTCATTTGCTGGCTGCCACTCGGAGCCCCTGCTGTAATTGCAAGGCTGCTCTGCAGAGCTGGATCTGCTCCCTGGCAGCAGATGTGGCTCCCGATAGATCACTGTGCTTCTGCTGCAGAGATGCTGAATATCAACCACAACATTTCTTAATACTAAGTGCACTAAGACTCCACAACCAGCTCAACCATCAAGGTGAGAAACTGGCTCAGTAACTTTCTGTAAGAAAGAAAAATTGACTGATTGGAAAAGTTCTGGCACCTGACCAACACACAGCTCAGAAAGAATCTCCGTAAAAGCACACTTTGAAAATAAGTTTAAAATTGGCACAACAGACAAGAAACTTCCACCAATTTTCTTGAAATATTAATCTGGTTTGTGAATGAATACCTATGCATACCTTGCTGTAATTCACTGATTGACATGCAGAGAAGTGGTTTGCTATCTCTGTATAAGCTGATGTAGGAAAAGTCCACATTGAGAAATACTGAAAATTTACTGAAATTCAGTAAAGCCATAAGCAGGCAGGAGCTTAAGGAATGCTAAGCAAAGTTGCAGCAATGTTTTTTTCCCCTTTGCATCCACTCATAGCTTTACACAGGAAAAGCTTCCACAGAGGAGAAGGATTATTATGGTGTGGGGTATTTTTGTTTAATTACAAAAAATACAGCTGATCTTGACTACATAAAAGTACAAGACTACATGTAGTATAAAAAATATAAACATTTCCTCTGAAAAACCAGCCCTTTCTTTCTCAATTGCTGCTCTTTTCATTCCAAAATTACATCTTGGATTTTATTAAAACAAAAAGGAGGAGCCAATTTTAGTATTAAGACCAAGTTCTACCCAAATGGTATTGCATTAACAAAAGAGTGTGTGTTTCTCTCATGGGACTGAATTTTGACCTAAGGTTGTTCCTCTTTTTCTGCTGTACACAGCAAATTAACACTTTACTGTGGAAGGGAAGACATGTCAGCCAAGAATGTTAGAGAGTTATTAACCTTCATGTTAAACAGTAGAGGAAATACTAGAAGAGTTGACCAAGGTTACTCTGGAAAGATCAGTGGTTCCTGCTTAACTTCCTTTCCTAGCTCATGAAATTAAATGAGTCCTGTAAAACACTGAAGCCAAACCGAAACCAATTCATTCTAAGTGACAGAAACACAGGAAAGAAATCAACTGTTTTCAAAAAAAGTTTTATCCTAACACATGACTAATGGCAATGCCATTCCAAATTAAGTACTTCATTAGAAAACATGGGACTCTAACAAGGATGGATATATATGAATGGCAAGATTTTTTTTTTTCAGTGCTTACACCTGTATTATACATCTGAATAATTTTTTTCTAGCACCCAAAATCAAGATATATGTTTGATAACAGACCCAAGTACAGAGAATAAAAATGTTATCATTAAAGCTGGACACCAATTTACTACTCTAAATACAAAACTCCTTTCTAAAAAGAACCAATTAGACAGCTAGTTCTATCTATAAAATTGCACCTCTGTGTTAAATGAAAGGCTCAATGTATAGCTGCTAAAAAACAAAAGAAGGAAACATACTAGCTAAAGTGTTACCTAAGAAAAAGAGAGCATCATAAATAATATTATTTGGGAGGGAAGAATGGACATTGGCCTTTGAATGCAAAAATAACGAATAACAAAGAATAAAATCACTGGTCATGGTGAAAACAGTAATTTGACCACAGAATGAACATGTTTCACCATAACCCCAAACTCTCATTTTGTAAATGAAATATTCATATCTTTTGCTAAACAAAAAACCATTTTCAAAATAAAATTTAAGTAATTTGTGTGGCAAATCTCAAACATTTCCAAGTACAAAGCAGTTTTAAACTGCAAGCATTTTAATACTCCATCATTCAGGCAGGCCCATCAAAATTATATGTCCAGCTGAATTTTTCCAAAGGATTACTACTTGCTGAAAAAGTTCAATGCAGCTCTTATGTCAAGCCATATGCTGCAACAGATGTCCTCTATTTATCACTCCAGATTACCTTGTTTGATATTTCCTCTTAAATTTGAAATCTGACTGAAGTAAAAAACCAGAAGAAAATTATTTATGTAGTATATTAACAAGCAAATTATAAGATCAGTTTCACTGCTCCATGAATTCAAACATGGGCAAAATTTGAATTAATTTTCCATAGAAGATGCATCTCAGTGTGTAGAGAAAAGCAGTTACTTCCCACTTTGAGAGAAAAGGAGAGCATCTTAGGTTTTGTGCTGGTACTGAGGGTGGTAAATGCAGGACAAGTGAATGTGAATCTCCCTGGGAAATAGGGAGAAGGAAGCAGGCTGTGATGGGAAAACAGATGAAACCACTGCCAAGCAGACCCTTAAGAGAGAGCAGAGGGACTCCCTGACCAGGAGCATTGCACTGCTCCCTGCAAAGCCCTCAGCACCCAGTGACTTGTTCTCCTCTCCCACATTCACCTCCAGGGAAACAGATACTGAAAGCCAGAGGAAGGTTTTGTATTCTGTGAAACAGCACATTCCGTTCTACCTATAAAAATTCTTTGGATGTAACACCTTACACGATAAATCAGTACCCCAGCCTGTTGCTAAGAAAGCAGGGCATAAGATTTGAGAAAGTATCTATTTTAACTCATCTCCTTATTTAACTGGGAGCAGCAGGGGGTGAAAAAGTTAATCTGATGATTCAGAAAAAAGTTCAGAATAACTCTTCATGAAGACAACAGATTCCATCAGTGGGTTTTCCTACTTTCAGAGCCAAAATAGTGACAGCATATTGAGAAAGGGGCAAAGACTGTTTCATAATTAGACAGTAAAATTGTAATAGATACAGTATAAAATGATCCAGTTGAGCTGTCAACATTGTTGCCTAAGTGTTATTTGATAAGACAGCATCATTCTGAATAAAAATTACAAAATTTAATAAATTATTCTTAGATTTGCTGTTACATATGACTATAAATAGGATGTGTTTTGAATGACTTTGGAATTTCTTTTAGATGTCACAGCCTATAGGTTGGAAATCGGTTTCCCAACATCATATGAGTGTAAGCTATAGAACCTTTGACCTTCATGTTTTGCAAGGAAAATTACTATAAAGATTTGGTATTTTGGTGAATGGTTTCACGCTGGGTTTGTATGAAGATTTTATAAAATGCCAATTAATTTCTCTCTGAATTTGTTCAAAAATCCCTTCCACATTTCCAGAAATGATGGCAGTGTTTTCTGTAAGCGATGCTAAAATCTAAAATTTAAACTCTGCCACACTGTAGAATCATACTGTAAAGTACAACACACAGCTGTGCCTGGCCACAGCACATCCACTATGAAACGTCAGCCTATTAGTCTGGAAAAGTACAAATAGCACATAATACAAATTTTAAGTATTTTAAGAAAATTATGATGATGCAATAGTTATTTTTGGAGACTCTCTGTAAAAAACACAACTGATGCCTGGGATGGAAAAACAGCTGCCATGCAGCTCACTCACTCTGCCACAGGGTACACAGTGTTTGTGCTACCTTGGTGCAGTTGTTTGAAGTTGTATTGGGGTACTTGGACCATCAGTGAGATTAACTCCAGCAGCCACTTTTGCAGACCAGTTGCCTTCATTTATTTTGCTTTTGCTTAGCTGTGATAATGGTCTGGATTAAGCCAAATTTTACCAAGGTAGCAGTAACAAGTTTTTCTGAGTTAAACAAACCCTTGAATTTCCCTTTTTTCCCCCCCACAAGATTTTAGCTGTAACAGTATAAAATGATAATCTAGCCTGTGCAAAGCTTTGGCTGTGAGACGAAACACATTGTTTTAAAAGCAATCTGAGACCTGCAGGGGATTAGACGGAGTTTGGCTTTTTTATCAAAATTCTCAATGGTTCACAGAACTCAGGGTGGAGGTTGAAATAAAAAGATTTGCTTAAAAATTTCTCATGCAAAAGGAGGGAGTCAAATTACTATGTAACCTCTGGGAACTGAAAAGGCTCTTGTAATTTAAGAAAGAAATACTGAAGAAACTACAATAGGTAATTCCTTATTCAGCCACTGGCTTCGATCCAGAGTAAATAGATAGGAATTTTCATTACACAAATAATCTTGTTAATGTTGAAAACAACTTTTATTTAAAACACCTAATTAGAAGTAAATTACTTCATAAGCTTTAATCAACTTTTAAAATTGATTGTGGTAGTATGTTGTACTTGCAATTACATCCATTTAACAAAGGAGTAGGAAAGGTTTATTAGAGCTAATACCCTTGAAATCTCCATTTTGAATAGAAAGCATTTAAAACATACAAGCAAACTTTAGTGCCCAGGCAAGTAGATTGGAAATTTGTTAATCTTATTCTAAATCTGTTGGTGGAAAAATAATTAAAGCCTGTAAGTCACCTGCCTCTGTGCTTGGCAGAGTTCCTCAAAACACTTGTTTGAAGTTATTAAAGAGAATTCACTTATGTGCAGAGCAGACACTAAGCAAGAAATGAATGAACATGTTTTCCTGCCAAAATCAAAATCATGACTTCTGAAAGCAGTGTTCTGTGCTAGCAGTTATCTAACTCCATGCTTAACCTTTCTAATTTCCTTGACTTGACAGGACACAGTGATCAGATCAGATACTGGAGGTGGAGTAGCTTCATCTTAAGAGGCACTCGTGTACCTTCTGTATTCATCCCACACCTCCATTTTGTTTTACTACATAATTATGGGCCCTAAAGGGTATTTGGCAGTCTTATTCTCTCAGCTAAGCATATATTGAACCAGAGCTATGTCAACCTTGTAGCAGCAGTCTTAGCATGGTTATGCCATCATGACAATTTAAACACACACATATTGCTTTTTGTGTCGTCTGTTTGAAAAGCCTCTGATGGCAGGATATGTATCTGAACCGAAAACATGTATCTTGATAATCTGATTTTCAGTTTGTGTAATGCTGAAATTATCTCTTTGGTTCCAAAAGCAAGCCACTGTAGATTTATCTTCCTACCTATCTTTTTATATTACCTATCAAAAGCTGCTAATTAATTAGGCCTTTCACTGGTCAGGCTTCCTTATACTTGCACTGCTCCATTACAAAACTTGAATACAGTTAAGAAATGGTATCCTTAATATGAGCAATACTGGAGCAACACCTAATATAAACCTGCAGAGGAAAAGGGAGGAAAAACATATTTTAGGAATTACATCAAGGTGAAATACTCTAACAGTACAAAACTCATAGAAGAGTTTGGTTCTTCTTTACTTAAGGCTATCAGAAAGTCATCTCGGAATAGGATAAAAGAGCCTTTATTCATTTTCAAATCAAACTTCCAGAGAGCAATAAGGTTACAAATAGTGCCACCTTCAAATGAATGTTTGCATCACAATAAAATTTTGTATTGTTTGTATCACAATAAAATCTGTGTTTACACACTCCACTAAGGTAATGTCACTTTTGCAGAAAATTATTAAATTATTAAGTTAAACTGCTTCAAGATCCTAAGTACTAAAAAGTAAGCCCTTTACCATAATATTGTTAAATAAGATTTACTACAAAAACAAACAAACAAACAAACAAAAAGCCAAACACCCCCCCCCCCCCCCCCCCCCAAATGTAATGCCTTACAAAATCCAATTAGAATAATAACATTACAAATTGGAAACAATTGCAGGCATGTGATTTTGACTTTGGGAACCCCCAAGAGAAGAACTGCCATTGTACCAGGAGTTTTAAAAATTCTAAATAATTGGCCAGAATTACCTAAAAAAATGAAATTCAATTGAATCTTCCACTGGACTAAAATGTCCATTTAAATAGAATACTCCCTTAAACATGCTTTACATATCACTGCAGGCTCACTAACTTGTGACTACACATTTTAACAAAGGCAGATACAGGGCTCAAAGGAGCCTTCTGGAGTGACTTGACGAATTTGCCTATAATTTCTGCACGTGCTAAGAAGCAGCATTCAATCAAAAGGATGTTTCACCTGCTTCAGATCAGATAGATCTAAGGTGGACAACATGCAATTGCTTTCAGTGACACAGAGTTTATCTATAAGGTTATAAACCCCTCCTTATTAACATATTGCAGCAACTAAAACTGAAACAAGACTATGTAATAACATTGCATAACAAGGGGTGACAACAGAGGACCAACCACACCAAAACACAAACTGACCACAGCTGAAATTCAAGACAACACTAATGAATACTGGAATCCAAAGTCTGGGAAGTAAATGAAAATTTTCCCCGTCCAATTGACTGTGGGCTAAAGACACTTGGAGAACGAGTGCTTCTTTGAAAGAAATATTTTGTACACAACATCTTGTAATGTTTTGCAGGAATGGAATAGATGCCTTTTGATTCAATGAATAAAAACGTGAATGAAATACATGAGTCAGTATCTACCTATCTATATTTAGTATATATGCATAGTGTTAGATAGTTTCTGCTTTTTAAATATTTAAAAATTTTCATGTGCTAATTTTTATAATTTATATAATTTATATATTTTCAGTAGACAGTAGTTAAAACTCTGACATTTTACTGTCAAGCAAAATAAGCAGGAGACTGGCTGCTAGCACAGGATAAAAAAATTTCTCCTGACATTATTTATAGCTGCAGCTCTTTATCATCATGTAGTTTCTAAAAGTGGATTATCCACTTTTACCTTTCAATCAGAAATGGAATTTACAGACTTTAAACAGGTGATGCAGTCATACAAGGGCCCTCTTTAAAAGGAGTTTTTTCTAATCCAGCTACCATTGTTCATAGGCAGAAACTGTGTTTCTAGCTGTGATGGATCTTGTTTGTCAAAACTGGGGAGAATAGCATTTTAAACCATTTTATCTAAGACAGGTACCCAGTTAACCCATCAAGCTGATGGAAGAAGGAGCAAGCATAGGCTGAATCACAGAATCGTAGAACGTCCTGAGTTGGAAAGAACCTAACAACAGCTGCTTGACCTCACCTTCTGCACAAGCCATCCATGGGATTCCTCTGTTATCCTTGCTAAAATGACAGATATTTCCATGTATTTTTTTCCCTGACAGTAAAACAAATAGAAAAAATTATAGGATTTTGTGGAAGAGCTCATAATCAACTTGGTAAAGACAAGAGGATCAGAAATCAATTACTCATTGTCATTATTACCAAGTGAAAACATTTCTTTCTACCATCTGCAGGATCTGTGCTAATTTTGTGCTGTGTTCCTCTCTATTTATATTTATTAGAAAAGTGTTAACATTTAATTATTTTAAAATAGAAGGCTTTTATTTTTTCCCATTAACAGGTGCTACTGTGGAAACTGGCAGCACAGCACTGGGGTAAAAAGATGGCTAAATTAAGTGTGGTGCATTCAGTTTATACCTACTTCTTTTCATTTACAGACTTACATGAACAGACTTACAGACTTACACCGTGATTCAGGTTCTCTTTGAGTCTCTGGAAATTACCAGAGGCTGTAGGCCATGCCAACATCTCTATTTCTATCATAGTATTTCACTTTTGCACAAATGTATATATTCATGGGTATACCTAATTTTATCCATGTTCTTCTAGTAAAAACCTGTAACTGTGGAAGTGTTTCTGTAAGAATAATCTTCCATATCTCAGGAAATATTTCCTGGGAATTAACACCATTTAATTTCATAGCAACCAGGCAGCACACTTCCCTCAGAGCTTCTTCATGGGAGCCTGCACAGAAACCATTTCCCTGACATGAGAGAGCCTTGAAGCTCTGACACTTTGCTATAAGGGTAAGTTTGTGCAATCCAAACATTTGAGCCTGGTAAGGTTTTCCAGTATTAGCCCAAGACCTCTGCTGCTGAGGAGGAGAAAGAAGAGATAAAGGAAAAAGTGAAAGAACTCTGTTTTGGAGGGATTATGGAAGAAAGAAATCTCTGGAAAAGAGGACAAGCCACAAATAGTGCCGAAGGCAATCCTGACAATCAAGGAGCTACTGGGTGAGAAAGCTGGTCTGCAAGTTTAAATACCCTTCCAAAACCAGTCTTGAGATTGCCAGAAATTGAAGTTATAATCTACTTAGAGAGAAGCAACAAGAAGGAAGAGAATGTGCATGTTTGAGGAAGAAACTAATATCAGAACTTTTGCTCTGCTGGGCAAGTGCTTCATGGTACTTGGGGCAGGCAATGAATGCTTCACTACTGCCAGACAAATTGAGCTGCTAAATAAACTCTCCAGGCCATATTTCTTCCCTTGCAGCTGGGTGCCTACTCAGAGTGATTCACACCTTCATCTTGCCAGATTTCTGGACAGGTCATTTACACTTGACAGGCTCACTTCCCCATCTGCAGGACAGAGATAATGATACTTCCCCACCTAAGTGAAGTGCTCTGAGGACAAATGTGGATGACTATTTAGGGGCAGCCATGTCAGAGACTGTATGAATTCCTAAGGCATGAACTTTGTGTCCTCTCTAAGAGTAACAAAGAAGAGCAGCTTTTATATAGACAGGATGCACAATGAACATGAGATGGAAAGGCTCGAGGTATTATGTTTACTCCCAAAACAGACATTTGTTATTATTTTCTCTGTATCTCCTCCAGGCTGTGGAGCCCCTACTGAAATAATTACCCTCCTGCCACCTCAGCTCAGGAAGGCTGATGGAAAGCATGAGGAACTTTTTATTTTTCCTTGTGTCTGCCATCAAGTTAAATCTTTTCATTACCAAGCGAGCTGCTGCAGGAGCTATCTTTCATTCCACAGAAAGGACAGAAAGAAGGAATTCAGCTGGGATAGCTGTCACACTACAAGACTTTAGGAAAAAAAAAAAAAGAAAAAAGGAAAGAAGAACTGATTCAGATGCACAACTTTAGCCTGTTTCCTAAGAGATGAAAGATGAGAGCTGCAGCTATGAGGCTTGCTTTGGAAGGAAGCTTTGCAGAACACTACCACAAACACGTTTGCATTTTGAAAGCAAGGGCTGGTGGTCTGCATTCTGAAAGGCACAAAACACGGCCAGGGCAAGCTGTGGCCTTCTGGGATATTCTGGCTATTAAAAATAAACAAAAAACTCCGATACAAAAACAGGCTCAGGAACAAAATCTTGAAATACCACTGACTGTGATCCCAAGACCATCTTGGTCTTCTCCCCTTTAACACACAACCAGCCCTCCTGATGCTTGCCATCTCTGGGAGCTGCATCTACCTGTGCACAGGCAGGTTACTGGCTCCCACGGATAGGCAGTACCTATTCCTCTTGATAATAACACTTTGAGGGCTAGAAAACAAACATCCTTTATTTCTGTGGGAATTTGGGAAAATTTAACAGTATGAAGTGCAATGGAACCATTGTAAACTGTAGCCCAGTATATTTTCTTTAAATGACCCAATGACATTATATGTTCCATCTACAGCTGACATAGGAAGTGTCATGGTGACTGCTGAGGTTTATTAGCAGTTTGCCACTTACTACTCAGAACAAATAGGCAGAAGTTTCCCGGAAGGCAGGATACTGACAACATAACCAAGAAACAAACAAGTATGTTGAATCTGAATCAGTGGTTACACTTTATTAGATCTGTCAGTAATTCTGTCACTCTACAGGAGGCACAATTGGAGCTCACATAACCTGTATCTCTGCCCCATTAATCCTGACTAACAAGTAGGAGGTGATAACTGTTGTAAATAAGAAACAAAATTAAATATAAAAAAGTCTACATTTAATAAACACTGTTTAGTTTATTCAAACACCCTCAAGGAAGGAACCTGGAGCCAATCAAAGGATGATAATCTTATCAATTTGTACCCTAAATGAGGCCTGATGTACAAAGGTAAGTTATTTCTGCAGAAACCTGTACTCTGATGATTCTGTGAAAGAAATGAGAAATTTTCTTACATATTTTGGTAGGAAAATCATAATGAAAATACCAGCATTGAAAAGAGGATAATGAAAATATTTTTGATTTATAGTGTTAAATAATCCCCAAATAGAATGAAATCACAAAGTGAAAAATAAAAAACCCCATCTACCTCGCTTCTATTTTACGTATTAAATATGGTAGCTTAAGGGAAGGTGAAAAAAACCTCCAAACATTTCATATTAGTCCTGTTTGACAGCATTCCTCTACTCCTGAACACCACCATCCCTCCCCTCCCTCTTGAATTTCAGAAAGGAAAAAAAACCACACAATCTTAAAAAGACCAGATCCCACTATATCAAGAAAATAAATAAACCACCACTACCTGCATGCTCTGTGTAAAGCACATCCTACAACATGCTATCAAATTTCAGACAAAATGCTTCAGAAGAAGATGTCCACCTCTTCAACACAGTTTACGACTTTCCTATCAGAACCCCAAGAAGGGCAGAAAGCTCCCGAACAAATCCTCCCTCTCACAACATCACTACATAGGATGCAAAAGCAATGATTAACAGTTTCTAAATAAACTCAGTAAAATCTGGGTCCTGCCTGGCCAGCCCTACACCAGACAGGAGGGAGAGCAGAGGATTCCCACCACAACATATCCATGCGTGGAGCACATATCCTGCAAGAGCACTCACAGCTAGCCAAGAACAAAGAGAACCAGCAACGACAGGCATAAACCATGCCTACATCTGTAAACTGCATGATATTGAAAGCCATTCATACATTACATAAATCCAAAGGGCTTGAAAGCTTTTTGTTATGGCAAATAAAATGGTAATGGAATAGTTACTGATGGAGCAAGTGGCATGTGGCATAGAACTGTGCTTGAAAGACTGACAAAGAGTTTGAACAAAAAAGATACTGAAAAATTCAAACCTGTGACCAGTTCTCTGATTTCCAAATCTGTAGTCTTGCGGAGTAACCGTACTAATGCTGGGATACCACCACAGTTTTTCAGAGCTATTTTGTTGTCATCATTTGCCTTCCCATATACCAAGTTTCTCAAAGCTCCACAGGCACTACGGTGGACTTCTGTCATCCGATGGTCCAACAGGTCGACCAGTAATTGTATTCCACCTTGTCTTCTTATCTGAAACAGGCCAAAGTGATAATCATACAGTTAGGCAATGAACACCAGTAATAAACAAATACTGTCCAATGTAATTAAGCTGTGTTTTATGCAAACTGAAGGCGAGCAAAGGTGTGCTGGGAACATCACAGAGCTGCTACATTTCACTGCTTTGATTCCTAGTATTACTCTTTCAGTAACAACTTAACCGTACAATGCTAAACCAGAACCTTTGTAAAAGCAACCAAAGTTAGTCAAGAGTGTTGCCTCAGCAAGGTTTTCCATGGTTCTTCAAGGTTTGCCTTGGGAAGGGTTTCTCCTGCACTGGAAAAACATCATCTCCTTCCAACTGTAATGCATCATAAGCTAGGAAAAAACCCACAAAAGGCTGCAGCGAACAAAAAAAAAGCACTTAACATCATAAAGTTTTTAAGAGTCCTGCCTTTACATTTAATTACTGGGAATGGGAACAGCTACTGGAGTCTCAGTAAGGATGTAATATCAACTAAATTGGGATGAGCAAAGTTGAAGGGAAAAGGAGGAAGTCACCATAAAGATAAAGACAAGGATGAGAAATAAATCATAATAAGCTTGTTCCAACAATATTGAGGGAGACCCTTAAATGATGCAGGAACAGAAGTCTTATGTGTACCAAAGGTGACTACAAAATAAATTTCTAATGTGATTTCTCATAAAAAAAATCCTTAAAAAAGCACAAAAATATTTGAGACAAATGATCAAGAAGGTCAAGCACAATTTATTATGAAATCCATTTCAAACAAATACATTATTATTGTTCTGTGATACTACTTGTTCCTCAAAGAGTAATCAATCTTGGATCTAATTTTAAGAAACCACACAGATTCATAACTAACATCAGAGGAATACAACGACTGAGCAAGCTTTAAGCAAGTTATACAGACATCTCTGAAAAAGTCAAGAAGTTTCCCCATGACTGCAGCTGGCTAAGGCCCAAAACAAGCCAAGCACTTCAGCCGGCCATTTAACATTTAAGACAAAAAAATTGAAATATTTGTGAAGCAATTTTTGCATGGGTGTGTATTCTGGGGGCTCTGCAGAGGGAAGTCCTGGACATAGTTAAAGTTAAATAGTTAAAGAAATAGTTAAATAGTTAAAGAAATAGTTAATAGAAATAGTTAAAGAACAGTAAAATCTATTAGGAATTCAATTTCATCTACTAATTTAATATCTTTATGTTCATCTTTATGTATGGCATTTCATCAATCTAACACAAGCTTAAATGAAGCCAAGTGCTGGTCCTGTGCTACAGCCACAAGCCCATGCAATGCTACAGGCTTGGGGAAGAGCGGCTGGAAAGCTGGCTATTGGAAAAGGAACTGTCTACAGCCAGCTGAACATGAGCCAGCAGGTGCCCAGGTGACCAAGAAGGCCAATGACATCCTGGCCTATACCAGCAATGGTGTGGCCAGCAAGACCAGGGCAGGGATCCAGCCCCTCTGCTCGGCACTGGTGAGTACTCAAATCCTGTGCTCGGTTCTGGGCCCCTCACTACAAAAAAGACATTGAGGTGCTGGAGCAGATCCAGAGCAGGGCAACAGAGTCGACGAAGGGTCTGGAGCACAAGTCCTGTGAGGAGCAGTAGAGGGAGCTGGAATCGTTTGGCACAGAGAGAAGGAGGTTCAGGGGTGACCTTATCACTCTCTACAACTGCCTGAAAGGAGGGTGTGGCCACGTGGGAGTTGGTCTCCTCTCCCAAGTAACAAGTGGTAGGACAAGAGGAAATGGCAGCATGTTACGTCAGGGGAGGTTTAGGTTGGATATTATGAAAAACTTCTTCACTGAAAAGGCTATCAAGCCCTGGAATGGGGTGCCCAGGGAGATGATGGAGTCACCATCCCTGAAGGTATTTAAAAGGTGTGCAGATGTGGCACTCAGCAGTGGAATTTGCAGTACTAAGTTAATGGTTGGACTAGATGATCCTGATTGTTTCCAACCTAAACGATTATGTGAATCTATGATTCACTTCAAATTCAGGCTTTAGGGTTCCAAAATTGAGCTATATGAAATTACTCACTGCTAAACCAGCAGTTCTCCCTTTCTTCTTTAAGTTTATCTGGCATATTCTTATTTTTTTAGTAACAGCAAAACCAAAATATAGAACAGCTGTGTAACCAAAAAACACACACACCATGATGTTACAGTGTTAAATTAAGATGTTTTAATATCTATACAGTCACCACACAGCTTTGGTCTAAATGCCAAAGTGATAGTGTTGAAAGATAAACCAGGATATTTTTCCTTAAATAGGCATTATATCAGTACTCATGTACAATTTTCTGAGTAATATGCAGGTAACCACTACAGCAGCTGGCATTACATGATGCATGAAGAGATATGAATGGGCGCTGGTAAGACACATCAATTTCAGGCAGGAAAGCTCACCAATCTTTTTGAGAGTTTATGCTTCTGCTGCTCAGAGAAACCATGACATCTTTCAGTTTAGAAATGAGAAAAGCAGGTCAAAAAGAAAAGATACTGCTAAATATCTCACTGGTCAAATCTTTTCCATGTGAACAGGATGACTTGCAATTAAATAATTAGCTCATTTCTGAGCCAGAAAAAAAATTACCAAGTTTATCTGGGAGAGGTGGGGGTGAAACTTGCTTATTTGCTTGGGTTTACAATCCATTACCATTTACCTTCGTATAAAAATACATTTTCTTCCCCTACTAACCAGATTTTCAAAACCAAGCATGCTACATGAAGAGCCACCTACATGACAAAACAGATGACATTTACTAAACAGACTAGGAACAAAAATTTATGCATCAGTTCTACAAAAGGTGAATCAGCCACTGAGCTTCACACTTCAACCTCGGAAAAGAAACAAGATCTGATAGAAGAAAGAATACAGTTAAAAAATATATGAGTTGCCTGGTGTGATGAGTAATATCAGGAATGACAGAATGAAAACATGCCTGCTGATCTTTGTGAATTATATTTTTAAAGCACAATATGTTGAATGAATATTTTAATTGCTTTGCTGCTAAAAAAAAAAAGAAGAGTAAGAATGAGAAAAAGTATTACTTTGTAGAAAAAAATCATTCTGGGTGCTGCAATTCAGCTAAAGACTCAGAGGGCTCTGCCTCCATTCAGAGGGATTCTGTGCCTATGCTGTTTTTTCCCACTCTTTCCCTTGCACACAACCAAGTGGAATCTCACGATCCTCAGCAGTTTATCCTGTGGATGCTCCCAGGTGATGGATTTTGCTATCTTCTGCTCATTTCTAAAGGGACATGTGTGGTTCTGCTACACTGAGACAGTATTCCTGAGCTGCACCTTCCCTTTCCAGTCATGGTAGCTGACAGCACACTAGTATTCAGCTCATGCAGCTCCTCCATTCCCAGGAACCTGAAGCTAGCAGCAGACTGAAGTGATTCGAAATAGTTTCTTAAAAGCAAAGGCATTAAATATTAATCTAAAATGCATTTCTGTCAGAAGAAAAAAAAAAAGGGGTAATACAACAGAAATGAAACAGACGTTACATAACACTTTACATAACTTGACAAAATTTCTTAAATTTTACTGAGGAAAGAGCCTGTTCTTACCTGGGAAATAAAAGATTTATTTTTGAAACTTTCTTTGCATTTCCAAGCTCAGATATTTGGCAGAGCAACTGTCATGCAGGGAGAGATGGAGCTGATTGTTCACAACTGGGAGCTCAGTTTCTGATGCTGTTTTTTATCTGTACGACTCTCTTGCTTTGTTGGTTTTGATTTTTGTTTTCACAACAGGCCTTTATTCTCCACAAGTCTCACCCCATCTTCATGCTTCTATCAAACATCTATATCAATGTTTAAAACTATACTCTCCAGCAGGTTTAAATGTGCCTGACAAATTGTGAGACTGTGAGGGATGGTATCAGGATCTATTTAAACATGGAAATAGAGGCAAAGGAAATGAAATTATTTGTTCAAGTCCTTTAGGGAGCTAAGAGCCACTGCCTGGAGGACAATTCTGACCTAGTCTCCCAGGGCAGATCTCAGCTATGTCAGTCACAGCTACAGTGAATTCCATAGTGCTACTGCCAAATGTCTTTGCCAAGAATGCTGGGGTGTATGGATAAGCAGCAATTTGCACCCATGGGGCATCAAATCCCATACGCCAGTTTGATACTTCTGTCTCTTAACTTCCTAACTTAAGATAAAAAAAACATTTCTTACTATATTTATTGACATATCAGTGGCTGCTGCCTTGTTACATCTAGGAGGAAAAGAAAATAGAATATATCAGGATCTGTTTGCCTACTAAAAACTAATGGTGGAGTATGAACTTGTCAGGAGATACAGCAAACCAACTCTATTCTCACACTGCCCAGCCGCAAAGTAGCCACTTCTGAACTCAAAAGAATGACCTTCAGCTCTCCAGCACAAGTGAGTATGTCCAGTTGCATCCACCCATGTCTCGAATGCACTCCCCTTTTTACACCATGTTTTCTCAAAAATAATAAGAAAAAAAGAATCTGAGGAGAAGGATTAACAATATGAACAGTGCTGGGTGAATCTGTGTTGAGTTGTTTCTCATAACTCTCTTAATCCATGGATATCGTTAATTTCTTTAAGTTATTTTCCTTCCTTTTTCTCACTGGAAATATTTTGTGTATATCTTTGGAAGACACTGTTAGAGAGCTGTTAAATACAGAGCTGTGATTAGGAATCTATGCCAATCAAAGTGCAAACTGAAAGAACAGAGATTACATAAATTTTGGAGAAAAAAATTATTTCCATGGAAGAATGCACAGATCTGCTTTCATCTGAGGAATCACATGTCTTCTTTCACCAGGATATTTTCAAACTTTCCCTTGAAGTTGGCTCTCTGCCATTAATGTCACTGTCTACTTGCCGGCCAGAAGCACTTGAGCAGCCCCATTGATGCCACAACACAGGCAGACAGGACAGGACAAGGTGCCAGATTGTCTAGTACACAGATTGATAAAAGGGCACTCATGTCAGCTTGATGAGAGTCTTCTCCTCTGGCATAGCATGTTTTTTTGCATTACATCTGAGAATATGTATTTGTATTCACACTATAAAAATAAAATTTTGACTCAAGAAGGGGTTTAGGCCGCTGCAGGAGGCAGTGAAGAAGTCAGTTATGCTCCTAATAAGGACAGCTTCTAAGCCTCATGCCAAGCACCTATGAGAAATTTGTCTGTTTCATGGCTTATCTTTTTGACTCAGTGGATTTACTACAACAGTGGACTGTTAGACACTTAATATACCAGGAGTTATACATGACCAGCCTGAAGCATATGTGCTGGTAAAACAAGTCAATAAGACATCAATAATATGTCTGAAACTATATCTACATATATTTATACATACTTTATCACTGTAAGATTTTAGCATATGAATTCTTGATAACTGGTTTTCCTATTTTAATACAACAGATTGTCAGGATGTGTGGAAGGAAATGAAATGTAGGATGTGAAGAGTATGTAGATACTTGGAATGTACAGATACCTGTTTTGTGAGGACATCTGTTCAATGGCTGTCCAGTGTATAATAAGGGACAAGCCAGAAAAAGTAATAAACCACACTGGCATACACAAACCCTGTAGAGCAAGAGACAATACCAAAGACCAGGTCTGGGAGGTCACTGCTCCATAGGCTGCTGAAGGAACCACTCCAAGGCTTGGAGAGGCTCACCCTGAGTTTTGTTAACTGGGAAAGTGGGCATGAATGTAAAGGTCCTACGGTAAAGAGCATGCTGATGGGATTGAGCATGCTGATGGGATTGTGGCAGTGTGCCAGACTCTCAGGATGTTTAGCACAAGGGCAAAGATAGGCAAAGTGAGACAATGTTCCTCCTCCCAAGTGCATGGGGGAGGAATAACATGAGGAAATAGAGAAAGACATGATGAAAGAGATTGGTCATCTGTAAATAAGTTTTGCTTCAGGATGCTTGTCTGGCCACACCCCTCATTTGATCACTGCACCCTGTTTTATCTGCTTACTAATCCCAACTGCTAACAATCACACGACACTAATGAAGCTTTAGCTGGAATAGCTGATGAGAAGAACAGGAGATGTGGGAAAGCGCTATCAGAGACACTGTGGGTCTCAGGGATAGATATTGCTGAGACCAGAGTGAACAAAATACAGGTGAGCGACCTCTCTTTATATCAAACTATGAGAAATCTGGCCCTGGAACCTGGCTTTTGCTTATGGCTTTGCAACAGCAGAAGCAAAGTTAAAGCAAATAGATATTATCTGTTTTGACTCTCACTAAGGTTTTGAACTCTATTTTGAAATATAGTCTGTAAAATCTGTGGAGTGAAAGTTATTCTATTCCTCCAAGCAGCAAAGAAAAGAAGCAAACCCCCTTCTTTCAATCACTGCATAATGGAAATTGCCTCATCCACGCCTCGGAATGCTACAAAAATTAGAGCTTGAGATACAAAAAGAAAGAAAAGTGAAGCTTCAAATTTTAAACAGTTTAGCCAAAGACTGTTAGATAATGAAATACTCCAAAACAGCCTAAAAATACTTCTGTGACAGAAACCAAAACCTTCCTCTTCTATTTATACTCAGCAAGTGGGTATCCGAGATATTGTTCAAATTTTGCCAGTAGATACAACTGAAACATCCTTTTCTGCATTTAATTCTGAGTACCCTGCCTTACAAAGTAAAATATAAGGGAAACAGAAGAGAAGCAGGAATAGGTAAAAAACCCCTGACTGACAGTGATAAAGTGTGCTGCTAAAATAACACAATCTCCTCTTCCTGGTAAGACATTAAGTGTTCCACTATTAACAGCTCCACATTCGTAATTCAAAGATTAATTCATGGTTAGATGCTTACTTTCCACATTTTTCTTAATAATCACTCTTGAGCAACTCTTCATCCAAAGGAGTGAAGGAAATCAAACAACAATCAATCCTTAATACACAGAGATATTAATTGCCAGTTTAATTGATGTAACACATTGCATCATCTGCCACTTATTATGTGACATTTCTGCTGTTAGGAAAGCATGTTTTAATATATCAAAATACACATATTTAAACACATGGAATTATTTTTAATGCCACTCTGCTACATATAGAACAGAACTAAAAAATAACTGGCTGCTAGTAGAGGTGATGTTATGTAGCCAACAAACACCAAATTAAAAGGACAACTCAGCTTAAGTCTGCTTCTGGAAATAGTACAAATTGGTTTTAATGTTCTTAGATACTGGTTTTCCAACCAGGGCAAGTGCTAACTACTTCACATGTGAATGGCTTTTGAGCAACTCTGTTCCACCAGTGCTGGCAGAAGCTACAAGTGAGCCAAACCAAATTTCCAAGAATTTTTAAATGGTGGCAGGCCATGTGAGGCACTCTGGCTATAGCCACCCTACTCTCCTCAGGCTCACTGTGTGAGCAGACTGGCGAGCCCACATGGAGCAGGGCGCTGCACCAAAGGCCAAGACGGCCGCACAGCAACTTGACTGCACTGACTGTTTATACCCAGTATCCATGAAATTTTTGTATTTCTTCATGTTTTTACTGCAGTTAATTCTCTCAGTTATTTATCTTTGCCTTGCTTACGTTACTAAAATGACTTTTGTCTAAGAGGGAAAGAACTACACTATTTTTTAGAGAAGGGTTTGGAAGACCCACTGCTAGCTAGTTTCTAGAACTTGAAATGGAGGTGAAGGGGAGACAACTCATCAGGACAGAATATAGGAAAAATATTTAGTGCAACACATCTCTTAAGACAAATATACTAGTTCAAACTTCAAGTCCTCCCCATTATTTCTTCTGATGTGCCTATGGAACAGCAGGTAGACAATGCAAAATCTATACATTGCAAACGCACATGAGATTTATTACAGACAAATTTACATGTAACATCATAGGGTAATTTAGCCTCATTAGAGAAGTAATTTGCTACAGGTTTAAAAAAGTGCTGAGCAATTTTAGCTGAAAATAGAGCAGAATGTTATGCAAATTGCTGAATTAACTCCAAAGTCTAATTTGTTTAAGGAATCTAAATCAGGGTTTGGATGTAGGTCCCATTTAGGAATGGCTTTCTCATTAGGACTTTTTGCATCAGATACAAAGGTAACATAAAGCTGTGAATACGCATAATGTAAATATATTCAACTACCAGTATATATACAATGTTCTGCTTAAAGTTAGATAAGAATTGTTCTCTCTGAGCTAAACTGCACTGCATGGAGAAGGATGGGGATCTTTTTTCTGTCTGTAGAAACCAGGTGGGTGTTTGGTGGAAAGGTTGAGTGACGTGAGAATGCAAAGCATGGGGCCAATACTCAGGAGCTTTTTTTACAGGAGTGGGTATCTTATTTCTGTTACTAAGCACAGATTTGTTTTTCCCTGTGTCTCTTAAGTGACCTCTTTAGATCTTGGGATCTATGTGTGGGGTTGACAGAGGGTCAAAACCATTTTCTGAACAGGAGGAGACTCAAAATCATGTTCTAAAATTGCCCTGAGAAGGTATGAATAAATGTGCTGCTTTCTCAGTCAGTAAGCCTTAATGTATTCTGCTCTGTGACACATTTGTTTTTCATGCTTGGTAGGAAGGCTATACCTATTATAAATCAAAAGTTTTCACGTGATTTTAGATTTTACAAAAAAAAAAAAAAAAAAAAATCCCTGGGTAGGCATGAGTTACCTGTAAATGTAAAGCACTTTACCCTAATACTTTCAAAAAACATTACATTTAAAGGACAACACAAGTTTTCTACTCTGATCATGAAGGACTAGTGGGATCTTCCAAATAACGCTTTTAACTGCAAGCAGAGAGCTGACCTTAAGTGCTTGTCTGACTGCGAAGGCATCAGAAAAGCAATTTTCAGTCCCACTGTTAAAAGCGATAACTCCTAAAATTAACAGCTTGGCAGTGACCTACATTATAAACAGAGGAACACACATAAATATGATAAAATACACACAGGCCAAAGCCCTCAGTAGCTATTGTAAATACTTGATATTGATTTGGGGTCTTTGTTTTTCAAAAAATGCACAATGTTAAAGAAGGTTCAGCAATGTGCACTTCATAGGCAGTGCAATAGCAATATTAATTTAGGATGCAAAGACATTGGTATTATTTAACCAATCAACTGATTTAGTACTGTCTGACATGAAATGAAAAATGATGATTAACATGGGTTTGAATCATTTACTTTCTGGTGTTTAAAAATAATTAAGTATCTTTTTGAGAATGAAGGTTTACATTTATTATTGGTGAAAAGAACTGACATGTATACTTCAACTAAAAACATTCTGATATTCATATAATAAGATACCTAGTGAAGTTCAAAAAAGATAAAGAAAACTCAATTTTTTTTAATGCAAAGCAAAAGTAAGTTTTTTAGAGAGAGCAGTATGTCACTTCTTCAAATCTTTCAACAACAATCAATAGATGACATCACATCAATGTTATATGAAAATTGCTGAAGCTGTACTTCACTCTATTCAGTTAAGGATATCAAAAATGGGATTTAGTCAATGTGAACACAAATACCATCTAGGAACAAGATGGTCACCAATAAGCCCCCCAAAAATATATTTTTTCAGTCATTTAAGCCTGAACAACAAAACAACTCTGTCATTTCAGCTCTAATTGGAAATTCAAGAAGTTCCCTTTATGATGCTTGCTGTAGTTACCACAGTTTGCCTCACAGAATAAACAAAAGGCCTCTTGTCAGATTAAAAATACATGTATAGTTTATTACATTGAGCATCATACCTGATGATCTCTGCTAACAGGACATTTTCTACTGTGTTTTAAAGATGAGGTATTCTCTTCTTAGAAATGATGTATTATCCTTCAAAGAATCTCTTAGTTGCATGAGAATTTTCAGTCCTGAAGAATTTTGGAAGCAAGCTACTCCCTCAAGAGCTAATGAACACAGTCTAACAATATCCCTCTTTGGTAGGACACTTTGCTAATAGAACCCCAGGCACAAAAAATTTGATTTTTTGTCTAAGTTCACAAAGGCACGCTATGACCTGCAGTTTAAGAGTAGCAGTGAAGCAGAAATCTGCACTGCAAAATCTTTCCTCAATCTCCCCATTTAAATGAGTTTTATAAATGAAGTTTACTTAATCAGCACAAGTGAACACCAGCCTCGTTGCTAATACACTTTGTAATACCCACAGATCAATGTGCAAAATTTAATAGATATATAGAAGTATGTATTATACAATAAATGAGAGAGTGTGTGTGTATATACATATATAGATAGAAATATATGTACTGGTTTCAAGGTGGGCATTTCTGTTTTAGAGCCTTAGATGCTCTTACATCTCTACAAACCTGTGCCTTCTGCTGCCACCATTCTCAGTAGCTTAGTAACAGCTATCTCCTTGTCTTTTTAAACACATTTTGAAGATCAACTGAAGGTCTTTACCTCAAAAGTTTCACTTGGCAGGTCTTTTTTATCAGGACTATGATTTTCCTTATTGAAATAATTTTTCTGCCAACCTTTTTAGTAGAGATATGTTGAGAAAGCATCAAATTACAGATATTGATATCAATCTAGGTTATTTTATTTCTATATATAGTGTGCAAAGTCTTACCATGGCTTGCTGGATGATGAGAACAGTAATAAAAAAATATGCTCTACAATAGGAAAGTGATCGTCTGCATTCACACATCAGCCTAATAAATCAGAGAAGCAATTGGCAGTAGAGTTATGAATAGAAAGAAATCCATGGCATATACAGTAGAGAACTACACTGCTTGAAAAAGCTGGAAATATATTTATTACCCATTCAAAATGTCATACTACCTATATGTCAAATGATACAGTCTTTCAGTGTATTACCCTTCTTTCCCTACCACCGAGCATTTTCAAATACAAAATATAAAGCTTTTGCAAATGTTTTGATACAGCAACAACATGCTTTCCTCAGACCAGTGGAGAGAGGAACAGTACAATGCAATGTTCTTTCTGTGTCTGCTGAATACCACAGAAAGCAGCACAAAGGCATTCATCTTGCACACATAATACTGCTTTTTTTTTTCCTCGTCTCATAACTGCATGAAAAACATTTTCATCAGATACTCACATCTGATTTTTTTGCTTATCATATTTATTGCCTTAAAATCTTTTCTAGGTACTTATTCTGACTGCCCAGAGCCGAAAAAGATAGAAACCTTTAGCCAGTATTCCTGTGAGGCAGACAAGGTACAAGTGAGAGCTAAACACAGATAAACAGAGAGTCTGGACAGGCTCTTGTTCAAGGCCTCACTCACTCCCTTCTGCCTGCAAGAAGACCAGAACCAGGACCCGAAACAGCAGCAGAACAGAGGTCAAGTTCTGCATCCCAAAGATGTTTGTGAACACTGCTAACAGCTTTCACTATAGTGAATAAACAGCACAGTCCAAAGAGCAAAGTTGCAATTATCCAAATGAAACATGGACATTTGTCTACTACTACTACTTCAATTATATAAATTTTGGCTCGCTTTCACTCTAAATAATTGTTGCTGACTATTACTATCATAGAAAAACCTTAGAGAGAAACTTTTTGGAAGAGTGGGGAAAAAACCTATCCTTCTGATTATTCCCTGGAAAGGGAGTAACTGTGCAGTGGGAGGAGAGAAACACCACAGGAGTGTAAAGAAAGCAGTGTTGAGATGAAAATACCAACATACATTCTCAATATTAAGCCCATGATTTTGTAAAATAATGTTTGAAGTCACCTTGAAAATTTGTTTGATTCAGTCTCTTTAAGATGAGAAAGAATGATATGTTACAAAACAACTGAAAACACGAAGGCAAGAAAAATGTCTAATTTTAGCTTATCTAGCATTAACTCAAAAAACCCAACCGTAACTAGATGTTCCATTACATTTATGAAATAATGCACTTAGTTACTTCTTTTTAAAATCATCCCACTTTACATAACTGAAACTCTTTTCCAAAGACATGATTTTGAAATGTGAATGCCATAAACCCAAAGCATTCATCAAGATCCATAGCAGAGCAGAGGATTAGAAGACAAGAACTGGCCCCAGCAATCTGCCACTACTTTGTTGTGCAATCTTCAGTTAACATCTCAACTTACGATCCTAACTCTGCATTTCTCCCTTATATCCAAATGTTGTCCCCACAGGGCTTGTCATTAATTCATCTACTGAACAACTGGAACAATTTCCTAATCTTAAATCAAGTGAAATATATGCCAGGTACACAGTAAATCATTATTCTAATTCAGGCATAGAATCTTGATGATGAAATCAAGGATAACCGTGGTTTAATGATCCCAGAGGGATCCCAGAGTGTAAAATGCCACTTTAGTGCTACAGAAAGCACATTTTATGGGGAACACAGAACAGCACGCAGTGACACTCATTAATACTCAATCTTAATCAGTGTAAAGACTGTGCACAAAACAGAGATGCACCCTCTCATCAGAAAAGAGAAATATCATAAAATGGTATTGTGTAAGTAAGATGGCAAAACTAAACACAGAAAAGCAATCAGAAAAGCTTTTGAAAGCAAGATTGTCAGTGCAAGATTTAATTGAAGATTAAGATAGAAGGTGTACACTTTTATGCTTTTTTTCCTGTGAAAAAGTGAAAATACCTACCACTTTATCATTTTTGTGGAAGTTATTAGCAAAGTAAAGACAATATATTAGCAAGAAAAAAATAGAGTGATATACTTTCATAAATATTGTTTAGTAACTCAGTATTGGTCTCTAGACTGAGAAACATAATTACAATATTTTATGTGAAGTGAGTGAAACTGGGTTCCTAGCATTATAATTAAAACCAGTCATATTTAGGTGGTCTAAACAGTGTTCACACATAGATTATTGTTCAAGACCAATGTTGCCATTTCTGCCTCACCTGTTTTAGTTAATATTAAAGAGGAAAAATGTTCAGCCACAGGCTTGAACTATATGCAAAACTGAGAGAGGAGAGGGTATCATGGAGATGGTGTAAAGGGATATCCAGAGCAGACACATGAGACACTTGAAACTCGCACTGTAGTTAATGAAATGTTGTCATATAAACTCTGCTGTACACCTATCAATAGGGAAGAGCTTGAAGCACAGATATCACTGCTTTACTTGGGAGAAACAAACCATTTATATATGCCTGCCTTAACAGAGAAAGATTACAAGCTACTGACTGCTGGAATGCATAAAATGGAAGGGAGCAGAGGCGATCATCAGTGGTTACACAGCACAGAAGATGGGATCAAAAGAAAAAAAAAAGAAGAAAATCAAAACCAAGCAGCAATAGTAGAAAACAAGGGTTAGTCTACTACTAATTTTTCTAAAAAGTTTCTGTGGAAAAAAGGTTGGACAAACCATAGTTAATGTATGACAGGGGAAAAGATATCTTCAGCCCCTATATCCCAGTTCAAATTAGTGGGACTGCAAGAATGCCAGAAGATGCACAATGCCAGGCAAACTGCCAGCCCATACTAAGAGGTGGAATAGGAAACTCCTTGTTTTGCTGTGGCAAATTAATTCTTTGGTTTGCTTTCCTTGTGTGGCTGTTTTTTTCTCTTCTTATTAAACTGTCTTTACCTGATCCCTTGAGTTTTTTTCACTTTTAGTCCTCTGTTTTTCTCCTCCATCCCACTAGTGGGCAAGTGAGCAAGTGGCTGTGTGGGGTTTAGCTGCTGGTTGGGGTCAAACCCTGAGAGAGGAACCGCCCTCACAAATGTTTTCAACCTGAAGCTACGTAGGAGTTGATATTGACAGGTTGTTGCCAACTTATCACCCTTAAGAAGAATAAAAGGAAATAATAATAATAATAAAAAATATCCCCATTTATAGGAATGCCTATTGTCATGCAGAGCTAAAAATGGGCAATCAGTTTCAAACTTAGTCAAGTGCTTTCAGTATAAACCCTTTTCATTTCAAGTACATTCACGTGTACACCTTTTACTTAACACATTCATTATTTGTGACACTCATATATTTACCCCTTTCTCTTCTCTGTCTGATGATAATGAAACATAAATATGTGGGCTTTTTTTTTGTGTCACAGCATAATAGGAGTGTACTTGAGTCATATGTATGCCAGAGAAAGCTACAATGCATACTCAAATTGATCAAATCAATTGTTCCCGTCACATTTTGGTTTTGTAATTATCAACCTCCCAGTTGACCAAATGTCATTAAGTAATTACAGGTCAGTTATTTTACCCTCAAATTACTTCTCATGTAAGGTACAGTACACCAGAAATCCTGTAACAGTGTAGCCTTTCTTGGCCGAAATACATTCTTTAAGTAGTTCAAAAGCTCTTTGGAAAACTAACATTAAAACATTAATAAATTTTGAGGTGGAATGAAAAATGGCATTCCCCATGCTAAAGAACAAAAACCTTGAACGTAGTGGGACAAAAAGTAATCATATATCTATTTGTATGCCTTGTCTTCCTTGTCTTACTGTCAAGAGTGAGACTCCCTGGTGTTGATGGTTGTGAGTGGAAGCTACACCTAACTTTCTCTCAGTGTAAAATCATATCCTTGAATAACAAGATGCTAAGAGCAGAAAGCCTTGTTGCAGAAACTATTTCAACAACACAAACTAAGACAATTTACAAAAGACAAATCAAAGGATCATTTCCAAAAATACTTTGAGAGTAAAGTATAAAAACCACCAAACAAGCAGCATTTTGTCTTTGAATATTTGACAGTAAATAATTCATCAATAAAAACTCCCAACCTTTACTGCAAAACTGTATACCATGTGTTGACTGACTTCTTAGAAAACAAACTAGAGATCAGTAAGAACCTGAAAGGTAAGTCTTGTAAAATCATCAATGAGGCTTGAGAAAATAATAATAATAATAACAACAACAACAACAACAATAATAATAATAATATTGATAACAATATTAATATTATTAATAATAATCTTACATAAAGACTGTTTCTGGATATGCCACTGGATGATGCTTTACTTCATATGAGTAATTTCTACCAGTAAAAATGACACAGAAAGTGTATTGAAAATGCTTGACATCAGCCTGCAGAGATGAATACAGCTGCCTAGGGGAACGGGGGCATAGACCCAAACTGCACTGCAGTAATCTAAACACAGGTAAGCAAAGTATGAACATCTTAGTGCTGTTTAAGGAATCAGGTACAGGCAAGCTCCTTTTATTATTAAAAAAACACACTATAACAGTAGGAAATTCCTTGTGAAGCCATTGAGGGAGTTAATTTCTCAAATTGTGAGATTTAACCCACAGAGTTTTTTTTAACATATGAAAAATATGGTTATCAAAGTACTAACAAAATGTTTATAACCAAACAGGAAAGTAAAATTTCTCCAAAGGTATACACATGTTTTCTGCACTAAAATGCACTTTCAACAAATGCTGCAGAGTCTCTCTGCAATTACTACATTACTTTTCAGGATCACCTGTGAGATACTTCTTTCATTTAAATTAAATACTATGTCTATATCTTCTTGCATGCAGAGATTAAAGGAGTTCTCATAATGTCTTTAATGGCAAACTGACAGTATCACCAGTGTACAAGTCACAATTCAGCCTTTAACTGAAGTGATTTTAGAAGTAAAAGGAGAAGAGCAAGGCTATGTATGGGAAGGTGAATCCAGAACTATAATTCTTATTCAAACATACAGAGAGAGAAAAAAAAAAAAAAAAAAAAAGAACATAAAGTCACTCGTGTTAGAAAAGACCATTAAGATCATTGAGTCCAACCACTAACCCACTGCTGCAAAGTCCACTACCAAAAAGTCCCCTAAGTGCCACATCTGCACAACCAACCCCTTCACCAGCTCTGCTGCCCTTCTCTGGGCACGCTCCAGCACTTTGATGTCCTTGCAGTGAGGGGCCCAGAACTGGACACAGCACTCAAGATGCAGCCTCACCAGTGCTGAGTACAGGGTGACAATCACTGTACTGGTCCTGCAGGCCACACCATTGCTGGTACAGGCCACAATGGCATTGGCCTTCTTGGCCACCTGGACGCACGCTGGCTCATGTTCAGCTGGCTGTCAACCAGCACCAGGTAAATGGGTCCTTTCCTGCTGGGCAGCATTCCAGCTTTTCCAGCAACTCTCCTCCCCAGGCCTGCAGCATGGTAAGATATTCTGTTTTCTCCAACTATCCTTATGGAAACAGTGGAATCTTGAAGAACACTGTTGAAATCAAACCTAGATACCCTCTAAGGATGACGTGAGCACTTCCAATCCTTCAAATATTATGAAGATTTCTGTCACTCAGCATGTCTAAAAGCAACATTATGGACTGTTTCTCCATCACCCCATACTAAGTGCAAGTATTCCCTGGGAGAAAACCATGCTAGAAACAGGTATGCATGTATCCTTGACCCTGAGGAATCTAGCAGCGTAATGGACAGCACTGAAGTTGCTACAACACTGAACTCTTTGTATTATAAAGAAGATAAACAAGTCATTAATGTCCACTGCCTGACATGTGAACAAGCAGGGCACTGTGTTGAAAGAGTGCTGGGCACAGTCTAAAGAACTCACAGAAGAAGATGCAGAAACACCTTTAGATTAATGACAAAATTAACGTGAATGATGGGCTTCAGCAAGGTGGGAAAATTGATGCTTTCAGTGCGCAGTCACTCAGTTTTTAGAACTCCATGTGAAAGTGTCTGGACTGATACTTTTCTTCTGAAGGGAGTCTAGGGAAACGCTCTCCAACATAAAGAGGACACTGTCCAATTCAGCAGTATTTATTAGGGATGCAAGGGAAGGCTTCAGGCAGGACAGTTCAGTAGTTGCAGTTCTTTTATTTGGCATCTTTGAATTACTTTCCCGAGATGAGAATCTCAAGTGTTCTGACTCTGCTGGCAAAAATTAATTTCCTAGCCTGAGGAAGGGAATCATTGGTGCCAAAACCCCTGAGTGACCTGTTACACCTTTGCAGCTGATGGCAGGCTGCCATTTTCCATGAGAGCAAAATGGTGCTGGCATGCGAAACTGCACAATTCAATCCTTTTATATGGTGACCTCATACAAAGGAGGAAAATGTCATTATAGGAAGAAAAAAAACACTGTGGAAGAATGAATCCTGTGTTTAATTGAATGTGCTCTTTTAAAGAAATGTTCTCTGCAGAGTATTTTAAAATGCTTCTCCTTTCCTATACCCCCCTGTCTGTTCCTTCTTGGCATCCAGGAGCAACTACTCTGGCTCTGCTCACAATCTCACCATTGTTGGTGTAAGAGCCTCTCCTGAGGAGAAAAATGCCATCTGAAAGGGTCTTCTTGTGCTCTTCTGTCTGATAGGCTTTTCATTTACCTTCAAAATATCTGATCAAGACTTCTTCCCTCCTTCCCTTTTGCCTTTTAGCTACATGCTTCACTGTCACAGGTGAAAGAAGAATTTATTTAAGAACTTACTGAAGTATTCTGACATTCTGAATTTTGGAATTATTATGCCTAACTGTAATGGGCTGCCTGGTAACTTTTATAACCTTTAGACTTCTGCCTCCCTATGTCCCCTTCTACTTATGTGAGACCTTCAGTGATGATTGGTCACTATTTAAAAGGAGAAGAAAAATCAAACTATCAAACGCTAGAAAAATAATCCGATTTTTTCAACTCCATTTTAACATCTACTGCACTACATAAGCACCCAGCATGGGGAATAAAGGTAGAAAATGAGAAGCACTACTGAGAGTATGTTAGAGCAACTGCCTTGCAGTCAGCAAGACTCAAGTAGACTCAGGAGTAGCATTTGTGAAGAACTTCCAGATTAGAGCAGCAGTTACAACTGAACTTTGAAATAAAGACTTGTACTGAATGGTTTTGAGCAGCAGAGAAGTGACAGCTCCTGCAAGAAGTAACAGTACCACCTTTGTCAATGGCCAGTGTTTATTGCATTTATCTATTGCTGTTCTGCTGTGATCAGGGCTATAAGGGGAAAAATACAAATTCTTCCAGAAATATAAAACCTGATTCACTCCAGAAGCTGGGTTTATTCTGTGAGAAAAAAACCCCCAAAACCAACTTCTGATAACTTTAGCATCCAGCCTGGGACATCTTCACGTAAGCAGTTACCACCTTTGATTGAAGCACTTGAGATAGAGAGGGGGATTTGCAGACCTCATTGCTATGTAAGACTGAGCTGGACATTGATGATGCTGCAGCAATAAAAGCACATTTCCAGTGACATCACCAAATTCATAAGCAACCTGTGATCAATGTGCTCTAGAAATAACACCGAACTTAAAGAACACAGTCACCAAGGGAAAAACAACTCTAGTTTCCCTAGCCATGCATCCAACATTTTTGACCGCGCATCTTTTTCTCAGTTGCTTTCTGGAGACCACTTCTCTTTTCTTGACGGGGGTTCAGAGGAAGCAAGGGGTAGTGTTCCACACTTCAGCCACAGAAACTGAAATATTTTTAGAAGATAAAAAACATAATGGCAAAACCATAAAAGGTACTAGGAATCTCAGAAATGCATATAATCACAGATGCTATTTTCTATTTCTGTCTAAATTTTAATTTCCACAAAAGGAATATACGGTAGGCCTTTGTCCAACCAAGCACATGAAAAATTTTATAGAAATCCCACCAATTTGTGAGAGTAGGACAAGTCTGCCAACTATACAAAAACAAAACTGGAAGACTGAAAGAATGGTCAGGTTCAGAGGACAGACCATTAATCAACTTTCTGGGTAGGTGATACAATATAAATCGTGCTTAAAAGAATAATAAAAAAAAAGTATTTCAGAACAGTTATGTCCAGAAACTCTGGATGTAATAGCCATTAATTGCACTATGAGAATTGAATGCTCAGTAGTGACAAAGGTAAGAGAACTTTTTTTCCCTGTCAGGTAACTCCAGAGTTGAAACTTTAACAACTGCATTACATTTCAAATTCAATACAACCAGGTAAATAAACTAAATTGTTGTATAATAATATTCTTTCTGTGCATGTACATTAAAGATTAACACTTGGAAAATTAGTTAATTCCGTTTTTCCTCAGTGCCTGTCAGGCACACAAAATAGCAGCAGCATTCTTTACTTACACATATCTATGTTTGTCCTTTCTCTAGGATTTGAAAGACCACCAAGACAGTTTCTTATCTTTAGCCCAAATCCTTTGCTATATTAAAGCTAGATATTTCGTTAAAGAGCAGTCTTCTCTGCTTCAAAATAATTTTTTTTGCTCTGTAATCTCAGTAAGAGATTGTAAGGAAGATGTGCTGTATCCTGGTGCTTTTTACCTTGTGTCAGAGCCAGCAGGATTCCCTGCAACCATGTGCAGGAAGGACTGGAATGCAGCTATCATGAAGAAGGAGTTAGATATTAAATGTGGTCATTCTCAGACAGAAGAGAACTGCCCACAATACACAACTACAACACAAATACTTTGCAGAAAAGAGAATTTTGGTATCAGTTTTTATTAGTTAGGTGTTAGTTCAACTCGTAATTCTGACACATCCTTAACAGTCATCACGGGATTTGTCCCAGGCAGGTTTAACAGGACTGCTCAAGTTCCTCTGTCAAGATATATACCTGGGAAGAATCTGAGGTACCTGTTGTGATACCTCCTTATCAACAGGATTTTAAACCCTCACACAAAAGGATCCCTGTGAAACTCTGATTCAGTGGAAGGTCAAGCAGGCCCTCCCCCTCAGTAGGCACACTATTAAGCCATTTGGGTAGACCCTGATCCCAACAAACAAACACAAACTGTTTCAAGGGCTCTGCTGAGGCATGACCTGAACACAACAGGAGTTACCATTAAATAATATAGGTTAGATAGATACAGAGATAAAATAGTTTGATAATATTGGGTGCTTTAGGGTGAAAAGCTCCACAAAGCATTAGGAAAGTAGACAATATGTCCCATTATTTTGTTGCCTTACAAAAATCCAAAGTACCAGATGTTTGAAAGTATATTCTTAGATCAACTGTTTTAAGAAAGGTATTTTGGTTTGTTTCCATAGCAGTTTATGTATAACCTTATATGCAGTGAGTAGCATATAAAAGTCCTGAATAATAACAAATGAAGTGGGGGAATCCTTGTTTTATCTGCTATCCTTTCTCGCAGAAGAAGCTCAGAACACTGCCTAGTGCTCTACTGTTTTATTTACCTATCTTCACCCCTCCAGGTCATGATCCTAAGGCTTACAAAGGCTGATGTCCCAAGGATGCTGGTATGGGTGAGATCAACAATGATCAGACACTTTTTTTTCCCTAAATGGTTAGCAACAGAAATTAAACCATCTGCCTACCTCAAATAGGACAGCTACTTGAGGGGTCTCAATCTATGACTAACAGGAGGTAGCAGAGACTGTGCAATGAGTAAACTGCTCTAATAATTTAACCGCCTTTCTCAGAGATTTATCAATTTTTTTACTGAAAAACTAATTTCTGAATAAGGGTAAGAGTTGAGTACAGAGAGAGCACAGTTAAAATTTTCAGCGACACCAGTGATACTCTGTACCAGAGTTCTCTTCTCCAGTGCACAAACATTCCTCACTTTAACATTCATGTAAATATTTTTTTACTACAATTTCTAAGGTTTGAGGTGATGTATGCAACCAGTGCAGTTCTGCCAATGCCAGCAGACTACGTGCTTACTCACTAAAGAATTTCCTGAGCATGAAAAAGCCAGGAAGGGAAGTTCTATTGTGGGATAGATCCACAGAGTGGTTTGTGCTGAGGGTGAGGAAGATGAAGCACTGGCAAGGCAGCATCACTGCACAGTTCTGACAAATAAGCAATAGCAGATCTTGATCTCAGTTTACCTTTACATGCTGAGCTAAAAGGTGCCAGTACAGGCACAGATTTATGTGCACACCACATGTCCCTGATTAGCAGTGTCTCTGAGAGGGCCAGCGGAAGCAGCTGGGGCTGGTAACAGCTTCACTCATTCAATTTTAATTGACTGCTGTGTGTTTGTCAGATCTCTCAGAGCTGTCTTCCTTCTGTTTAACTTGTGCCAAAAGCTGTGCTGGTCCCATTAACCAGAGGGAACAAACAAGAAAAAAGTACCCGTCAGCTACAGGTACAGAACAAGATCTATATTGATGTCTGAATTACATTTTAGATATAATCTGCACTGAATTCCAAGATCAGAGACCAATGAGCACCATTTAAGCTGCAAACCCAGTGAAATTAAAACCTATTCACACAATTATGCATTAAAGAATGCTTTGATTTAGGACTTTTTTTGCTTAATTTTCATTTTCTGTGTTTGAATTTAGTGTCTAGACGCCTCTTGGAGAATCCTAAGGAAATGCCCATATGTTTCAGTGAGATCAAGACTACACCATTAGCTGATTACTGAACAACTATGAAACAGTGTTTAAATGGAATGCAATCAATCAAATGATTGCAAAGAAAACAAAACAATGAGTTACAACAATATTTTATGCATTTTTTACATTTTGTAACAGTAACAAAGGACTTTAATGAAATCTTTAGTAAAATGGGTCCAGGCATATATCCATAATGTCTTTTTTAAGTTTTTAAAGCAAACATAAATAATTGTTGATGATAAATAGCAGACAGCAACACTGCTGGAAAAAGGGTTTATAAATCTTACCTCTGCTTTTATTTTATTGTCTCCAAAACAGAGGTGTTGTAAGTAGGCTGCAGCATTTGATTGTACTGAGGGGAATTGATGCTGTAACATCTGTATAACTTCTGGAAGCTCTGGATCCCGCCATCCAAACTCTCTGTGTGAAAGCAAATATAAAAGATTCATCAAAAATTCTGCTGTTAGTGGATAAATGTGCCAACAGGTCAACAAAGAAGACAGAAATGTCTAAATAAAATCTTTTTTCCTCCATTATTATCAAAGCAAACATTAAAATCTAATATGAAGCTGATTTTTCCTTTTAAACTGTACATCTCTGGAAAAATAATTGCATAAAGTATAACTAGAAGAAGTAACTGATAAAGTGTCCTAAATAAAAGGCCATATGAAATCTGAATATAAGAAAAGAGAAAATACATGCTCATATCACCACAAATGGTCTGCTATGAAATACTAATTTGTAAAAAAATCCTTTTTACTTATTGCTATCTCTATGCAATACCAATTGCTATCTTATATAGAAAGCAACGACCAATTTTGTTTTCTGGTTTGTTTTTTTTTTTTCCAGATACGGTCAATGTATAACTCTTACATGTTTCTGGCCCTACTTGAGCACTCAAGCCTTTGCACTTTACTTTAATCCTACAAAATATGAAACATCATTAGCATCAATGATCTGAATCCAAGTATTCTAAACAAATCCCAGTACATATTATGCAGCTTCCAGACCTGAACTTAAAATCAACCAATCATTTCAGGTGAATTTTTCCACTCAGGGTTTACAGGTAAAATCATTAATAGCAATGGCCTTGGACTTTGTGTCCCTAAAATCAGAGATACATGCAGCCTCTCTGCATGATATATTTAGTTATCACATGCCTTTTCCTCAAGAGTTTATTTTTTGTACCATATAAATATTTTGACCATCTTCCATCTAGTGGTACATGTTTATGCTAAAAGAGAGAAATTAGGAAAAAGAGGTAACTTGCAAAAGAGTTATCTGTTGCAGTTACCACGATCATTTGGAACCTCGTTGAGAAAAAAAGCCCTGGTAGACCTGTTGCAGAGTCCAGCTACAATATTCAGATAAAATATTCCTGATCACCAGACTCCTTTCTATATTATAGGGGGGTTTCTGCACTGAGGCCAAGTATACATCACAAGGCAAATTCACAGCATCTCTCCAATCCATCTGAAGCATACTTTCAATACAACAAGTCTCCACAACATTTCAGGGAAGGAAGACTCACTTTACAATAATAGTGAATTGCTACAGAACAGAGTCTGTTCTCTTCTCATATGTGACGTTTGCCAGATTGAGAGTTGTCAGTACAGTTGTATCTTTATGGAGATTCAGAACATGAATATGAGATGTAAAAAAAACTTTCAGAATTTCATTGGTTATTTCTCTTCTGACAAAACCTAAGTTAACTCATGAATTTTGGAATTCACATTAAACATTTAATACAAAGAAACCATAAAGATGTAGTAATAAATCACATATGGACTACTCCAATGAATTTTTAGATTATATAGGCTGTTGGAAATCTCTGCAAGAGACATCTGCATAGTTTCAAAAAGATTTTAATGTTAAATTGATATTTTTAAAAAGTCAGAGAACATTGTAAAAGGTATCAGAGAAGGCTACAAACATCAGTAGCCAAAGATTGTGAACAATCACATATCCAGCTAACCATGATTCTGTTAACAGATGAAAAGTAAGGGATTCACTGGTAAAGCACACTTTTTTGTTTGAATTGCTAGAGATCATAGAAACAATGTTATCTGACAGGGTAGCTTCCTCTTATATCTGCTTTCTTTCAAGTAACAATGTTAATACATCCTAACAGGTTCTTCAAACCTGTTAGATGTGCATTCTATAGAAACAGCTCTAAACAAACCAAAGACAGCTTCCAGACTTTTTAAAAATAAAAATAAGAAATGAAAGCAAAATCCAATAACCTTACTGAAGACAAATTACTTATCCAACCTCCACTTCTAATTTAGTCTCATTTTCAATCCTCAAGTGCAGTGGGCATTTTGGAGATGATACAAAATACCAGAAGGAAACAGCTTGAATGACAAGAGAACAAGGGGGAACATTTGAAACTAGTTGTTTTACAGCAAATAACTACAAGTCAGAGTGTGAGAACCCCTACCAAGAAATTCTCTCCAAAAAGAAATTCCCTCCTTCTCAACATGTGTATTACTTAATCCAACCAAGAAACAAATCAAACAAAACCCAACTAAACAAAAGGCCCATTAGTAGCACAGTAGTACTGAATATTGAGTTTGTTATGTAATGAGTTTTTGGAGACTTAATGAACAAAGCAGGAAAAGAATTTTAAAAATTTAGCCCTAGTATGCACTGTCATTTTAAGCAGATGGTCTCTAAGATGATTGTATTTTTAGTAGTTTCTAAATGAAATGCAGTAGCTACATAAAACAAACAAAAACTTCTGTCAACAGTTAGGGCTGCCTGAATATTGTGATAATTCTACCAGCCTTCAGGGCAAGAAAGAGTAGTTTCTAGGGGTTTAAAATTTTCATAGTTTTTTTATATAAGTGTTTTATAGGTGGAAAAAAGTGAGAATGAGACCGAGGATTTTTTTTTAAGAACAGCAAGTTTGCAGCTCTGTTAACATTTATTTAAAAAAATTAAATACGGGGAGGGGGGTTAACTTAGTTTAATTACAAGAAGTTAGGTTACTTAATAAAGTCATCTGGCAGAAGCCTGGAGAAGGAAGGAGAACTGGTATTCCTCAAAGACAATGGCACAAAATGTATGTGAAACAATTTGCATAGATGTGGAGGGGACATTCAGGCCAAGCCTCCAAGCATACATACTTAAATGACAAAAAATAAGCATTAAAATAGAGAGCCAAACAAAAAGTAACAACTAGTCAGAGAGAGTTGGAATTAAGTAACCTTTTACTCCCTACCAACAAAAAGTAGTAGGGTCAGTATTTGACAGAGATAAGATTAAAGGAAAGTAGAAGGTTGATGAAAACGCAATCGACCTCGATTTCGACTTCGATTTGTGTGAGACATCTGATATTGTGCCCCATGCAAATTGACAAAACTGGCACTTAGTAAAATTATAAAGTAGAATTAAGCAGAATTTGAAATCACAGTGAACATCCTAAACAAACACTATATAAGCCTGTGTCATTTATTAAAACATCACCATGCTCACAAAATCTGAGTGAGGCAATCCACACAGATGGTAAAATAAGCCAGAAGGCTAGAGTAAATCTGAGGAGGTGCATGGCATTTTGAGAATGCTAACGAAGTATCTGTGTGGTTGATCCAAAAATGAAGAGTAAGGTAGTAGCTGTCCATGCAAATCTGCCACTTGCCTATGATTTCCTTGGAATAAGAACACTAATCCATTTAGGTCAGCCAAAGACTTCTGATGGCAGTGTGAGTTTTTCCACAAGGGAATCCCAGCTGTGCAAGAACGTCACAGTTCGTCCGGAAAGCAGCATTTGCTGTGAACTCCAAATATTCTGGCAGGTTGTAAAATAGGGTGGGTTTTATTCTGTGAAGCATCTTCATCTGAAGAGACTGACTGGAATACACCAAGGTGTTCCAACCTTCTTTCTTTGAAGGAAACTGTGCTTTAGGATTGTAGGATTGATCTAATTTTGAATCCTGCAGAAAGTTTTAGCTTGAGGTGGTGACTAAGGCGGATGTTCCACGAATTACACCAAACTACTGCTCCAGGAATGGAAGAAGACCCAAAGAGGAACACTAAGCTCTATGTAAACTGGCTATATATATGCACAGAGTTATTGCAAAAGGCTACATCTTATTATGAACAACTGAAGAGAATCAAGGAGTTCTTTCTATGTGATACACAACAACTCTGACATAGAGGCAGCAGCACCTAGAAGTCCAGGCTCACTTGGGTACTCCAAGTAAGGCACTGAAAACAGGTCCTGCTCCTGCTATCATATCACATACACGTGCCAGAAAGCAAAAGAGATGCAAACCTAAAAGAGATTGCTTGTAGTACAGCTGAGTGCACTGGCTCTGTGGGTTCACTCAGAGGTGTTGCTGAACACAGAGGATGTACTGCATCTGAATATTTGATTTCATTATGCCAGAATTTTCTTCTTCAGCTACTAAAAATGCTGATGGTGCACAGAAAAGCAAAACCAAAAATCCTGGTACACAGATATCTGCACTGATTTTAAAAACGCTACAAATGAGTTTTTAAAACACAGGTCTCTACCTGGTAATTAAAGATACTAATTGCTTCTACAAAGCATTAGAAGAGCAGGTGTGACGGCTCTGTCTTTTCTCTGGCCATTGGTCACAGTGAATCGCACGAGAGTTTGGGTTCCTATTTCTGTTTTACATTATTAGAGCAGAACATTCACATCTGATCAGGCAGTTGGCACAGGCAAGCACTGACACCCAGAGCTATTCCTGTCTCTGCAGCATTCCCCAAAGGCAGTGCTGTGAAGACGCCCCCTATAAAGAACCATATGCTTGACAAACACTGAACTACCACCAAGCGTTTATCAAAGAAAGAGAATGCACAATTTTTTATTACAAAACTCTTTAAACCAAGCTCATCTGTGTGTTCCTGGCTGTCTTAATATGCATGTGAAACAATCTTAAACTGGTGAAGGAAAGGTTTCCATATGGAGTGGTGTTCAAAGGCAAAGGCAATTCAATCTGAGCAAAGGATATTCCCTCAATTTTTACTTCACATACATTGTGGCATTGCTAATGCAAGTCTAAAAGACTTTCTTCTGAATTTATGCCTACAGACATAGACCCTTCTGTTTGCTTCCTCCCTCAATTCAATAAATAAAGCCTGAAAATCTCATTTTCCCTCATTTCAGAAAGGAGAGCTGTGAAAATGGTTTTCTGGTAGTACTTAAAGAAAACAAACTACATGTAGCTCAGGATCAAACACAAGGAGAACAAATCAAAAGTCAAGAGAAGATCAAAGAACTAGCTCTCGTGTGAGAAATTAACTTCTATTAATATATTTGGAATGCAATATACCAATACAAGAATCTCTCTCTAAGGACTTTTCTTGGTACATTTAAAAAAATCAAAGATAAGATGTTAAACACAACTAGAAGAAGAAATCAAGAACACTTAAACATAATCCACAGGAAAGGAATGTGATATAAAGAGGAAGGGCCATCTAACAGCTCATTTCCTTATTTTCTTTCTGTGGTTCTCTGACAGTCGGTCAAACACAAGAGAACAGATTAACTAGCCTAAATTTATTGTGAGTTAAATTTGAAGTGCTTCCTTTAAGTGTTTTCTCTTTTTCAAACACACTTCTCCATATATACCCATACACACATATGCAGAGATTGCCAGCCCGCTCTGAATGATCTGCTACAGTTTAAGAAGAGGCAGAACTACTATATTTGCTTTGAAAATGGAACATATGAATACTGGGTAACTTCAGCATTCAATTTTAGGAAATAAAATAGATATATCAATCTCTGTTCCTTTCACCTCAAAACCCTTCAGCATACTCACTTGCCCAGCCAAACTTGACAAAGAATGTACAATAACAAGCAATTGATCACCAGCCTCAGACCCACGGTGACTCAAACAAGACATAACCTACCACAAGCTGTAGTAACAGCCTGTCTGGGCCTAATGCAAGCCCCTTAGGACAGAAATGAACTCTTATCAGCAGACAGCTCCCTGTGCTTCTCTTTTTGTCCTTTCAAATTAGATAAGCCAAACCTTACTGGAAAAGTAAGGAACGAAATAATCTGACATAGTTTAGTCTAAATTTGGAAGTACCAGAAGGATGACAGAGAAAAGGCACTGAAGATGTATTTCCTAGGAATAAAAATGTTAGATTCTTATGAAACAAAGAAATATGTTATTGTTTATTCCAACCTTAAAGCTGTAGCCTGTGTGGGGTGCTCCCTAAGGCTGATCCCAGGTAATCCACCATCACACAGACTAAATGTGAACATCTCACCAAACCTGTGATTCTGGAATCTTGCAAATCTTCGCCATTTTTTTTCTTCCTCTAAAAGAGTTCTTTACACTTTTTGAAAAGCTGCTCTGGTTAGAGCTTTTCAAATTTAACATGACTTATGTAAAACAGCTGTAAAAGTATCTGGCACTCCTGCCAAAAGCTTGGATGTTGTTCTTGGGTTATGACATTTTCCCTGGTTTATGCTTTCATGTGGCCTAAACTAAAACTGCCATGCAGTAGTGCTTACACAGATTCAGCCCAATGTGGTTTTTACAACGTATTTGTGTCTGCTAATGAGGTGCAGAGAAGGATGTGATGTACCAGACGCAATGGATTCTTGTCCAGCTCTTCCAAGCAGCGATGGAGATGCTCAGCATGTCCCAGGTCTTTAACACAACCATAAACCTGGGGTCTCAGGGTTAATCCAGTACTTCAAAAAATTACATCTTGAATACAGCAAAGGGCTAAAAATGACTTCTAAAATGGCAAATATGCCTTCCTGCAGTTCTGTCTTTGTATCCTTTACATCTTCTCTGACAGAATTAAAAAAAACCCTAAGAGGTGGACATGTGGAGAGGCAAGATGAGAACTATTTCAACATAAAAGTGGCCTGGAGCTGAACTGTCTTTAGATTTTGTGAACATTTCATTTAAGAGGAAAAGATTATCTAATGACACTGGACCATATGTTACTATTTACAGCTCCAGGTTACTGCCTTCAATACAACATGATTATATTCAGAGGTATTAAGTATTATTTACTCAAGGTTACCCTCATTTAATTTACAAATGTCTTTTTAATGAAAATGTTTTTATGAACCTTAATGAAATATTTTTTCACTCTATATTGGTACTGATCTATTTATTTATTCTATCACACCCTGTGAGGGAGCTTGCATTTCTCACTTTTGTGAAAAACGCTGCCTGTACTGTGAGGTAACCATACCCTCAGTACCTGGTACAACATTATTTCTCCTCTAGACTGTGTGTTTGGAGCAGGCACTTCAGTGCTTTAGACTATCTCTTACTTTCCCATTTGTATTACTTTGTTTAGTTTGTTTGTTTTAGTTAGAATGATATTTGTCTTTTGGGGCTGTTGAGCTGAAAGTCTGGAAAAACTTGTTTTATCTGTTCCTCTGCAGGTATTTGCATATACAGGGACTGCCTCTGCAAAAGCAAGTAAGAGGCAAATTAGCTAAGCTATCAAGATGTCTTTAAGCTGCCTAATTTATCTTCTTTTTCCCTGTGATGGGTAACATTTTTCTAACCTCCTACTACAAAAGGGCCTTACAGTAGCTTAATACATTGCAGCTGTGAAAATATGCCAAATTAACCCTTCCCTGAGAGACCAGCTTACTTGGCCTCCCTCCATCTACACGAGTTCACACATGAGAGGGCAGATTTCAGGAGATTGTGAAATGTTATTCACTGGCAGCACTACTGTGACAGATGCAGATATGCTTTCCTCATAGATCAGAAAGGTGGAAATTTAGACAGGAGACCAGAACAGTACACAGACCTAGGGGATTCCAGCCTTGACTCTGCCATTGACTTACACTGTCAGACAGAATTATTTACTTTAATGCCTTTCTCTGAGGTTTGAGAGGTTTTCCACCTCCAGAGACCCATAAATCAAAGTTGTCTCCTTTTCTAGAACTACTATTCCCACTCAGTCTCCTAAACCTTTCTGTATTCACAGAAAGAAAACCTTCTATATAACAACAGGAGAAAAAAAGGTTTTTGAGACCCTGCTCCTATACAGCCATATAGAAATACATCCTTTCTGAAGAACAAATATTACTCCACAAACCCCTGACTTCCCTAAGAAAATGAGAGAAGCATTTTAGAGAGGAAGATATTTATTTCCCTACATGTATGATAACACCTAAACACTGCAGCTATATAAAAAGAAAGTGAATAAAAGCAGCAGGAGCACTTAAACATTAGCCTAACAGGACCAATGTTAATGATTTAAACTACACTCAGGTGGTTTAAATCAGGCAGGAGGGGAAGCTGACACACAATTTTCCCTGAAAGGCTCCAAGCATCCCCATTGTTTTCTGAAATAACCAAAACCACAAGAAGTTCCCAAAAGGTTTTGAGGCACACCACCTCTCTCCAGTCAAAGCAGAGCTTCCAATGTTGTGCTATTAAGCAGAATGAGCTTCAGAGTAAGGGACATGACAACACATGGTTTGTCTCTCCCTGCTGCTCTCTTTGTCTGATCAAGCTTCTGGCTCCAGATCTCAAGTTCGAAGGGAGTGACAGGAAAACTGTTTTTACCCTTTTCCAGCAGGGATGACAAAGTCAAGCTTTTTAAGGTTTAGACAAATCAAGAAAAAATGAAACTGGATGTTTCTCTCACGTTCTCAAATGTGAAGCTGGGACATATCACTGCCTGGATAACCTGGAGACTGACACAGGAAAGCAGTGACCACCAACACTAGAAACCGAGTGTTTTCTATGTGTTCAAATAGCAGAAAATAGGAAATTCCAACAGAGCATACAGTTTAGCATAAGCTGCAGAAATACTTCTTACAGTTGGGGTGGGGCACAAGAAAAGGTGTTCATCTAAACTAACAGTCTTAATCCTAAATATCTTGTGTTATCTTAGTCCTTAATGATTACTCCCAAGTGAGCTATTGCCTTGTTTTCTTGCTACACAGCACAAGTCCATACCCTTCTCACGCCCACACATCCATACCAGTCATCATTCTTATCTATGCAACACTTTCCAGCACTCCCTGTCTTCCTGAGCACAGCAAACTCTTCATAATAGGCATTCATTTGATGCTTAACAACAAATATTAAACAGTAAAATTTAACAGTGACTCAAGATATTGATAAAAACAATAGAAATTGCTAAGTCCAGAATTTGTCCTGAAACACCAACTCTGGAAAACCAAGAAAAAAACTTCTATAAATTTCTAACACTGAATTTTAAAAAAAGAGAAACAACCAACAGTATTCTTTTCTTACAACTATACTCCTATTCAGTGTTTTGGAAAAATTGAGGAACTAATTCTGTTCACTAAAGTTGCAAGCTGTACAATGCTATACATGCATTGAAATTGATCTTCTTGTCAAAGGGAAATACAGACCAATGGTTTTCCTCTGCTGCCTTTGTTTCAGTTTTCATTAAGCATGGCAAAACTGATCTCCTGCATGCTAGCTTGATGTACCTCAACGTACAACCACCAAAACAATGCAATAATGCAAGACATGCTTGATACTCATGAGACAGAAAGTTCATGGAGTCGGAGTCAGTAACGGAAGAGTTAAATTCATAAAAAATTGCTCAAATAAAAGCTGTTGGATGGAAGAAAAAATATCCAACAACGAGTACTGATACTCAAATACTATTGCTACTTCCCATCACATGCTTTTCATCTTCTTCAAAGCTTTGTAGAAATTCTAGGGGACTCTCCTAATGCAGCACATAGATATCATCTTCAAGCCAGGCATGGGTAAAGAGAGACAGTGCTTACATGACTCTCTGATAGAGGGGAAAAAAACTGGCAAAAGTTAAAAGGGCTGCTATTCAATCCTCAGTCCTGGTTTTCAACTCCTGGAACCCAGTGAGACTGATTCACCGTCAGCTGACTGCAAAGGTTTTCAAGTATATAAAAAGTGCAGAGAATCTGGACAGCACTTCAGGGGAGTGCAGAACAAGAAGAGATCTTCTGGGCTACCAAAGCCAACCTCTGACTGCAACTGTCCTGCTACTTGGCATGAATGCTGCCACATCCATTGCTAAAGCTAAAGGCAGCTTCTTGTAGCCATCAAGTGGCATGAATTGAAATCAATCAGATTCTGTTGATCTAAACTACCAACAGTTTCAGTTCATAAATAATAACAATAATAAAAAAAGATTTGTCACAGAAGTGTTTTTTTGTTACTGGTATTGCTGTTTCTAACTGGGTATTTCAGTTTCGTCCTATTCTACTCAAAGCATCAACAAACATAATACACGTCCCACTTTTCTGAATACTAAGAAAAGATGGCTGTACTTCAGCACTTAAAGGGGGAAGTAAACGGAGAATGGTTGATTTCTAGATGGCTGTCTAGAAATGGTAATGTCTCTGATCTCTACTTGGGCCACAGTATAACCTAGAGGGTCTTCACAATGACTCAAAAGCCAGCAGAAGAATGATGAATTTGTCAGTGTTGAAGTACTACCAAGTGCTCATCAACACCAAAGAAATCCTGAACTGACGTATCAGCAACAAAAGCAGACCAAGAACAGTGAATCCCAGCTGAAACCAGGAAGTGTCTTACTAAAATTAATGCAAAAGCTGAACCAGAAAAAAAAAATTTACATGGATGATATTCAGAAGTACAGAAGTAGGCTGTATCTTTTAAATGAATCTAAAATAAACATCTCACATGTATATTTGATAGTTTTACCCATGTAAAATCCAGCTCAGAGAAAAACATCCTTTGAATAGGGAAAACTAGCTCCTCCCTTAATTGCCATCCTGTCAGGATACAATGGGGACGTAACTTTTCTATTCTTGAATAAAAGAATGAGGCTGCAGAATGTGCTGTACAGCATTTGTACAGCAATGATTCCAGTTGAACTGTGAAACACTGCATGTATCTAATAAATCCACTGGAGACAATAATCATGGCACTGACTCAGGGCAATTGCCCTTATTAACGAATGACAGATATACTGCCAAGGATCTGTCATTTGGAAATCAGAATCAATATCTTAAAGAGGCCTTTGAAACTCGAATATATTAAAGGAGAATATGTGCCTTGCTCTATCAAAAATCTTTCCTCAGCCAGTGGAAGTACAGCTATTGACAGAAAAAGAATGAGTTACTCCTATTTTACTTAGTTGTTACATATATGGTACTTATTTCCATGCAACATGTTCTGGGTGGATTTTTCATGTGATACACTAAATTCCAGTGCCTATTACTTCCACTGATCCAAGAATTTAGTTTGTGAGCGACACCTTGCAATATATTTTGCCAGCAGCAAGAAGACTGTGAATTGTATCTTTCTCTTTGCACCTCAGAGCTGATTTCTTTCCAGACTTTGGTAATCTTACCCTCCATAGTTCCTTATAGGAACTGGAAGTTCCACTCCCTCAAACTTTGAAACTCTTCTCTCTGTGCTCAACTGATAGCATCAACTGCAGCTATAAAATCCTGCAAAACAGAAAAAACTACGTTTCTTACACATCTTTAACTTTACATTTCTGGTCATGTTAGAAAAAATGTGTATGACTTTGAAATCCATATTCCAAATTCTTGTTGCAAATTCCAAAGTCAATTTCAAACATGGCCAAGTTCACAGATTTTCAGCTGTGTTGTTTGCACAAGGGAGGCTGGAAGTGGGAAAAGTCTGAGATTTTTTAGGTTTGTGTCAATACTTGCTGTTCATAACTTTTCTTCTAATGGCAAATACAAATTCACACAGGAGCTAGGATTCTTGATATAGTTTGATAAAAATGAAACTTATCCAATTTCATTAAAACTCACGGTGGAAAAACCATGGAACTGTTCTGCAATAGAGGATATTATATCTTGTGTTATTTATTTATTTGAGGAGAAATCACTATATAGGCTATTGAAATTATTTTTCTCTGTTTCATAAAAATACATCCCTCTTCTATGTTTTTTTCATTTCAGCATAAAGAAAGATGATCATACAGTAAAACCCTGTAGACAACACTGCACATGAAGTTCAGAGCACACCAGATTTCATTTTGAGATTGCACTGTTTAATCACTACTTTAATTTATACTTCAGTCTCTTCCACTCTGAAGTCAATGGAAGGCATATTATGCTCAGAGGTGGCTCAGAAAATTTTTTATATATGAATTTATATGCATAAATCAAATTACTGTATTAGATTTTCCCAGAAGCTGATACTAATGTACATTAAGGAGAAAGTTCTGCAGCCTTCCTTTCATACTTGTGAATGCCTGAGACATAGACAGAGCTATTATGGGTATTTTGGGAACATATAAAATTACATGCTTGTTGGCAAACACTTCAAAGCTTTCAGTCTTTTAGATGGGGGTCAAGTAATTCTGTGTTCTTTGGTTCTCAGGACTGTACCATGACTATGCACTGCAGCACTCTAAGAGGCATTTAGTGGATGTATCTGAGCATGAAAGTACTTTGTTCGCTCTTTCCTTCCTTAAGCCATGCTGAAGACTAATGTCAGCTGGCTGACAAACACAACAATTAAAGTTAGATATACACAGAAAATAAAATCTCTATCCTAATTTGCTACACAATGAGATCCAAAGCAGTTTAACTTCTGTGGAGAGTACAAGGCACTCTGATGCTGTAACTGCTTTAGTATGAATTCAGATATATAACTGTCAAACTGGCAACCACATGTTTTATTTGCGTAACATATTTTAAGTAGAAATAAACTTTGTTTATTAGCTACTTGTGTCCATGCAAGTTCAGAATAGGAAAATTAGGAAAAAAATTCCAGTGAAACAATAATTAAAGAGAGATTCGGCCTATGCTCCCCATTGGCTTTGCAATATATTCATTTCTCAAGCTTTTGTATAACAGATTATATCTCTTTTTTTTAAATTTTTATGAGTAAATACCAAAACTAATTAGCTGCACACTATTAAGTTAATGCACATTTATCTACAACAATTTGATTCTGACTGTGAAATAATCTTTCTAGCCCATAATTACACTCCAGCTTAATTAGCATAATTTCCACAGCACATTCTTTAATAAAGAAACTGACATAAGGGTTCTTCTTAAACACCAAGGATATTCTAGACAAGTAGAAAAAGGGAGATGGGCAGAGCTGCATTAAACACCTATTATGTTACCAAGATAGTACACATAAAACAAGAGTACGAATTCAATACTATCTGTACCATCACAAGCATCTCAAAATGCTTTCGCTAAAGGAAAATACTTAAAGGATTTGACATGTCTCTTGACCACTTCACCAGAAGTGTTTCCACATCCTTCACAATTCCTTCCTCCCCTGTCATTTCATCCCCCTCACCAAGGGTAGCTGGCAGATCATTCATTCTCACTCTGTGTATTAGAGAAAATGCATACAGTCTTCCATTTCTTACACTAATTTAAGCACAGGCAGTCAATTTCCACTGAAGAGAGTCACTGCAGGTGAAAACACAAGTCAGTTGGCAGGCCCACTTAGTCTTTGGTTTGCTAGTGAGGATTTGGCAACCAGGACTCTTATGGACACCTATTTCCTGTCCTACCACACCAAACTAGTTTCCTAAGGCCAATGAGGCCAGTGCATATGTGGACAATGGCACCTGAGTTCTGCTGTGCTTGATATTAACACTGAGTTTAGAGGAGAGGCTCTGCTTCCCTCAGCAACCCTCTGATCCAACTTCTTCTACTCCTGCCAAAACCCACCATGTGCTGGGTGTCAGGGTGTATCAGATTTATACATCTGCACTACGAAATGTAACCTCAGCCATAACACAGTCACAAAGCCTCTCCTGACAGTAAAGAACTAAAATTAAAAAAAAAAAACAAAACAAAACAAAACAAAACAAACAAAAAAAACTCGAAGAGACTTTCTTGTGACTTTACCTGTTTCTAAATAATAGTTCATTTAAAATGAAATGTTATCTGAAGTGCTGTTGGGTTCTGTGAAAGATTTTGACTAAATATATGCTGTTGGTGAGGGTGTCCTTGAACCCCTCCATAGCTGAGTGGTGAATTTCACCTGTGAAGGATTACCATTTATTGTGTGAGATGATGAAAGACACTAAGATTATCAAAATTAGCATGGTGATTTAGAGCTGAAGTTCTATTTTCATGTAACCTCATAAAGGATTTTAATTTAATCAGGTTTCCAAAATGCCTAAGACTCTCCTGAAAACGTAGACTTCAGCTTTTATATCACACAGGCACTTCTAATAACTTTACTTGCTCTAATTAACTTTTTATTTTGAGGTTAGTACTATGAGGAAAGACCAGGGCCAAAATGATCTCTGCATACTAATCAGTCATGGACTGCTGCTGCAGCAACATAACATTGGAGGGGATGCCCTAGAAATGCAACAAAAATTCAGAGCAACTGATATAACAGGTCTTGGAGAAAAACAAATCAGTAATACCTATTTCAACTAACTGCTTTCTTAGTAATACCTACAACTAGGCAAGTCCTGCCTGATTAGAATTTAAGATAAGGAAATACATCCTAAATTAGATTCTAAAGGAATTTTTATTCAGACATATAAATGATGCATCAACTTCTGTCTCTAGACTATATAAACACAGCCTGTTCATCAGGTTTCAAAAGCACAAGGAAAACTGAAGATTGCCCCCGAAGCTGCTCCGCTGCCCAGTCTCAGAAGTGATGCAATCCAGTATTCGTAGAAACCCTTGAACGCCCCAGGGCTATGCCCTGAAAGAATCTACCACAGGGTTTCCTCACCTAGGCTGGAAGAAGACACTTCCCCCATGGTGCCCTACAACACTATGTTAAGCTACCTCAGTTTTGCTTTCCCCATTTTTCCATGGGTTTTGCCCCCCTCTAATGCTCATACATGTCCCTAGTTCTGGTGGTTTCTCCTTTCCCTGTTTTCCCATTGGTTGTGGTATCCCTGGTAGTCTGCCCTGTGTCCCTACAGCTCACTGCCCTTTGCCCTCAGATCATTGGTCCCTGACTGCATGCTTAACCCTGGGCACTCCTTTGATCTGTGTCTTTTGTCCCTGAACCCTTCAGTGTGTGTCTGCAAAATAAACTTTGCTGGAACTTACCCTTCTTGCCTCTCCTCATTGAGCTTGCCAGGGTGTGTGTGGTGTGTGGACCTGAGTGCCTTGCCTGTGTGCCTACCCAAGTGGCCTTTCCAGAAGAGATGTTTATTGGGAAAAGGCAGCAGCAGCCACCATCTATTGCACGTTGCTACAAATATTGAGGGAGCAAGACCATGGCTAAGTAGTTCTGCAACTGCAAAATCTGCTTGACCTTCAGGCCCAGGGCTGCTCAGGAGGATGCTCCTGGGACAGGCATCTTGGGTCTAACACAGCACCAGCCAGGTTTGCTTAAAGCTGCAGCTGTGCAGCTCTCATCAGTCTGCAATGCAAAGCCAACAACAGCTCAGACTTCTGTTCTGTTCCCTTTGAACTGGAGTTCTACACAGCAAAAATTAAAAGCTGGCTTGTCAGAAGACAAGTATTAACCTTTTTCTGAAGGTAAACTTTTCTTGTTATAATTAGGAATAGAACACAGGAAAAATAAAAATAGTCATATTTTTCAACAAACTGAATTATCTTTGCTAACAAAATTTTACTTTAGCCAGCTGTTTAAAATCAGGTTATCTCTAAAGGTAGCCAGGTTTATTAAAAGATGCTAATGATTTTGGCTGCCAAACTACAAGGGCCTGGCTGTTTGTCTTTGTTTGTCAACTACACATCCAAAATGAATGCACCTAAAATTACTAGCCAATTCTGAAAACCTTGATCTGCTAGGTTTGTCTTGTTCTTTCTGTTTGACAGTTATTTACCTCTGCCAAATTTTCCTTGCAGAACATCAGAGCACTGAGAAAAGAAGAAAGCAAATCAGCTTCGCCTTCAGTCCTGCGGCTTTGAGTTAGGAGATAAAGTGTTATGGCTTGAAGACATGAGATAAAAGCAAAGCAATATACTCACAGCCACAAACTCCATGAATTAAACTAAGAAAAAAACCCTGTAGGTCAGGCAGAGATCATGCAGAGTAAGCACAGCAAGAGACAAGGAAATGTGAGGTATAAATATATTGTTATTTTTTCCATGTCATTTCATATCTCTATACATATGGTTTGCTACCTATTAAAAAAAGCCCTTCTGAAAGATTTTTGAGATCTTGCCATAAAAACCACTGACGCCAGGGCAAAATGTTATCATCAGTGCTGAGTAGTCACCCAGACTGAAATGGTTTTAAAGAGGGTGAAGATCTAAGACAAAAAAAAACTCCACAGGAGGCAAATTATTAACTACAATTTGTTAAGCAAGCACTGTGCAAAAAGAAAATGAGAGAAGCTTAGTGAAAGACAATTTATTTCACATGGCTAAAGAGGTTCTGTTTCTCATTTATGTCCAGGTGTTTTGCTCTAAAATTCAAATTTCCTTCCTCATATCCCAGTTCTGAGAACTGAGGCTGACCGAAGAATAGAGGTGCAACATGTATCTAAAGAGAGACTTAAGAAAAAATTCCTCACCTTATTATAAACAATCCCAGTGTATGCAGCTGCTAAATGGTGAATCACTAATACTCACCTAGGACAGCCCTTAATAAAATGATACCTTAGGTCAGCATTTTACCTGATCTGTTACCACATTGTTGACAAAATACAAGAATGACTCTCACAGCTGAATGATTGAGACTGGGTGGTTGCATGACTGTTTTAGCAAATTAGACTTGCTCTTGATTTTTCCTGTCATAATGGAATTACTCAGCAATATCTAGATGTCAAAAGGAAGACTCAACTGGCTGAAATTTTGGATTTTGTTTTACATACACTCAAGAGATATTTAATGACAAATCTTGAACATACCTGGGATGCACACACAGTATAGCTGAGTATTTAAGTGATACCAATCACCAGGCTCGCCAATACCTATCAGCCTTTACTGCCATCTGTTCAGCAGTCTCAATTGTTTACCAGCTGGGAAACATGTAAATATTACTCCCACCACCTTCCTTAAAAATACTTTCATCATCCACTACAACCAGATAAGAAACGTACATTTCTAGAGAATACTGCTGGCCTTGGAACTGATTTCCTTCCATGTCAGTAAGGGATAATGTTTTGAAGAGTCAGAATTTTACTTATCAACATGATTGCTCAGCACTATATTTTCTTTTCAGACATTTTGATTTTTATATTGTAGCCACATACTTATATGGCACCTTTTATTCCATTCTAAGTGATAGCAAAATAAAGTATCAAATAGTTTCTTTAACTGAAATTCACTCCTGTCTCTTTTATTAATTGCAATTTTTGTGGTAATAGTTTGACATTGCATTTCATTCAATGTTTTTTCTCATAAATGGTATCTACAACTGTACAAAGAACAGACTCTCAGGGGGCCGCTTCATGAGGAAAATGAACGAGAGAGAACCAGGAACATGACAAGCAATTTTCCATTATCCTGGAGAAGACTTTTGAGAGTTGGAGATCAAAGAAGCTGAGTGACTATTTCATGAGTAATTAACTGATGCTGGAAGGAGGACAAAAGTTTTCTCTAAGTGCCATGGGGTATCAATCCACAGGTAACACTCACCCAGGAAATATGTAACTGAACTAATCAAGCCATTTCCAACCTTTTATTCACAGTTGGATTGAGTAATCATTATGAACACATTTATTACCACATTAAACCTTCTATGTCTTTTCCAAGACTATCTTCAGTGCACAGTAAAACTCACAAGACAAATGTTTCCCTGACTTAAAGAGTATTTGACATACTGCAGACCTACTTTCTTCCTGACTTCTACACATTTCAAAATAAGGACTTCTAAGGAAAAATTGCTCTAAAAAGCCTGTTGTGAGGTGAAGTCATGAGCCTTGCTCACATAAAACACACCTACTGGCTGTTTCTCTGGTAGGCAGACAACTGCCCATGATTTCCAGGTATGACTGGATTGACTGACAGGCAGTTTCTTACACATCCAGGTGCTAAATCAAAGAACTACACCACACTTCATTGCCATGATTTGCACAATCTAGAAACTCCAACGCCCTGTTTTAACTCATGAGCAGGCAACAGTAAGATAAATTACCCTCCATGACAACCACACGTCATAGGAGCCCCAGAAAAGAGGAGTGCTCAGCATTCCTTTGGAAAAAAACCTGTATTTGTCCACCTGGATTGTGACTGGATCAGCCCTTGGAGATGCACTGACTGAAGGAGCTGCTGAAATGACCAGAGATGTCTCAGCAAATCCCACTTGGTAGCGGTAACAGCTCATGGATTTTTAAAAAGCAATGCATTTTTAATGTTTGTAATGAAATCCCAGAAGTTAAAAGTCCGTGATAATTCAAACACTTTCTAGAGCTGTAACAGAGGTAAAAAAGCAATGTTCTAAGGCTCTCTATTGCTGAAATTCAGATGGGGCCTCAGAAGTAAGATCATCCAGCACACAGCTCAGTGACAAGGACAGTGATGCAGTTAAAAAAAAACCCTTATGGTTCTCTGCGAGATTCATTTGACAGTGCTGGAAGTTAAGGACTAGTCAAAGGAATACACAGAAAAACTAAATAATGACTTGCTATCTGCAAAGGCTTGGTTTAGGATATATTCAGAACAAACTGGCCTTCAAATATCTGCTGATATCTCAATTTCCATTTCAAAGGTGTGCATAGACACGGTAAGTAGACAAAAGAACCCCCCAGCTATTCTCTCTTCCCTAAGAGAAAGCAAAACCCTTATATAACTATCCGCTCTAAGAATGTTGTCCTACCACTGCTAGATGAAAGGACATGGAAAAGATAACAATCCATCAGTGCAGAGCAGGGAGTTACCAGATTTAAACTCAGCAAGATCCAGTGAGAGAAGCAGCAATTAGATGTGGAACACCGCAGTCGGGGGACAGCTTTCTGAGCCACACAGGCAGAGGATGCCAAGGCTGTACCAGCAGCTCCTAAGACACAAGAAAGCGGTGCCATAAAACACCCACAAGGAGCACTGAAATGTGCAGTCAGGCTTGAAAATGTGTGCTGCTCAAAGGTTTGTTCAGTTAATCACTAGGATTTCTGCATTTCCCTATGACCTTGTATTCTAGCTTTTAGTATTTAACAGGATATTCACTTTCCACATAGAAGATCTGCTACTATTTCAGTAAAAGATGTTAAAGCAGCATGGATGAGTTTTCTCCTCCTTTAAATAGTGATTGATCCTAGGTACAGATACAGAAATCCTTACAAGTTACAGACACTTTTCCCTTTCTAAATTTTCTCCATGCACATTGAAACTGACAATTAATAGTGCTAAATCTTGTGGAATGCACTAGAAAATAATGAGGTCCAGCTGTCTAGTGAGACACAGAAATAGGGGGAAAAATACAAGATTGCCAGCTTTACCATCAATTAGCTTCAAAAAACCAAAAAATATGTACACTGGGAGATAAGCAAAAGAAGTACAAAACCAAACAATGTCTTCTGCACCATTCAACTGGACCCTGAAAATTTTAAGTTTTTCTAACATACATTTAACATACCTTTTCTATTTTAGAGAAAAAAAATCAAAACATTTAATTTAGTTTATATATGATACTGATGTTCAAATACTTTGCATATTTTTAAGCTATTTCAAGAACAGAGAATTCTCTGAAGTGATTGAAAACCTGGCAGCTAATACATAAAACAATCTTTACATTTTCAAACATGGCTGTTTAAAAAATATCTTTGCAACAGGAAGAAGGTCAAGCTGACACTACCACTGCACCATAGAGCCATGTCCATACAAAGCCTTCTAACATGGGCTGTTGACACTTGGGAACAAGTGAGCTGTGTCCTGCTTCACAAAACAAGTGAGCTAAGAACAGCCAATTTTTGGAAGAATAACACAGCCTTGTATTTGCACTATCTATTAGAGAGCATTCTGAATTTGGAATATTATCAGCTGCCCTTTCTTGATACAACACATGCTTATGTGAGTTTTCTTTTATCACAGGTAAAACAAGATGGACAGTGTATGCAATTAACATCTCTATACACAAACTTTCCTCTTAGATTGTACGTACATTGCTGTGACCATGAATTCGAATCAGGTTTAAGAAACTTGCACAAGGAGCGATTTAGCTCTAAGATGTTTCTTAGCCCTAGCTGTATAGGAAGCAAAAACCTGCAAATGCTTGCAGTTCTTGGTAATAACATGAAAAAACTGCCCATGAAACTTCTGCTTTCCTTCTCACAGTAACAGAAAAAATATAGAAAACTGATACAACTAATATTTTAGTTCTTTAGTAAAATCCCTCCCACTTTTAAGGTTTTTTAAACATTGTCATTAAGCACAGTACAGAATATATCAACATATTTATTTGAATCTGTGAGACAGCATCAATTTGCCACAGTGAGGCAGCCACTGAACTTGGCCGATTTTAAGTTTCTGTCAGGTTACCAGGTATTTTTCTTCATTTTTTTCAGTTCAGTTGTTTGGCCATACAGCTCTCTGACCACTCAGTGCCACAAAAAATTTGGGATGAGTGTATTATATTACAGTGAAGCCCCCAGTGGGGTAGCTGCTGGCATTCTGGCTTAATAAGGAAACATGGGTATTTTAACTGCCAGAGCGACTCAACCCTGAGCACATGCCATTCGTGCACAGTGACATTCTGTCAGCAAACTGCACCACTGAGCAATCCCAACGTTATTAGATTCTTAAATCCTAATCTGTTTCAGGTTGACATGACATAGTATGTTTCAGCTCCTGCTGTTAGTGATATTGTTGCAATGAAGAAAAAAAACCCATCTGTATCTTCCCACACAGTCAATGACTATGAGAATCTGTGCGCTAATGGATTTTTTGCTGCTCTGGAGTGTGAAGACATTAAAATATATCTCTACCACAAACAGCATGAATGAGTTTAGATTTTCTAGTAGGTTTATTGGGTTTTTTGTGGTTTGTTTTGTTTTTCTGTTTGGGGGGGCATGGGGTAGTGTACAAATGTACATATTTTTTCTAAGAAATTATGTTTTTCCAAAATCTTCAGTTTTCTCCACAGTTTTCATTTTTGAACAGCGCTCTGGATCATGTAGCTGAGTCATTGTATTTGTTAATAAACTGTATGTCTTAAATTAGCCTGGCACTGTTGGGACAGTGTGGAAAATGGCCGTTGGTCGTGGAGACTCACAGATGAGATCTAGAAGTCTATTTGGGACACACTTCTCAACATCATTTACGACCCACAAGGCAAAAGATGACAGATGCAGGGCTAGCACTTCCACAGAAGAAAGGACAGCATGTGGTATATCTGGATATTTACACTTAATTTAAAAGGTCTAATTTTATGAGTTGGAAGAAAGATACTTCAAAAAAAAAATATATCTCACTGGTGGGATAGATTTTAAGAAAACTGAACAATTGCATGTGGACTAAAACCTTTTCCTCCACCAGAAATTAAGAGTTTTAGTAGTTCTGACAACAACTGTAGCAGAAGAATGGGCTCTCTCTGATTCTTGATGCATGATGTGAAACCATAATTTTTCATTTGTACCTAAAAAAAGTATATAATGCATAGATTAATTATCTGCTTATGCTACTTAAAAATGGTAATATCAACCCACATTAGGTTTTGAATGATTAAATTATGGTGATCTGGGTTTTTGGCCTGAAAAACTTTGTTATTTTATCAAAAGTAAGATCTCTGACTGCTTATTCTTTGGAAGTTTTCAGCAGGAAGTTTTGATGAAGATGAACAGATACAAAGCAGGCTGATGCTACTGGAACATTTAGGAAGCAATTCAGGACTATATCAAACAGTAAGGAACTTGCAAAGCTAAACCAAAGTTGTCAAAAATGCCACTCTGAATTATACATGTTACTAAGTAGGAACAGCCATTCTGGGTTAGGCTACCAGGTCATCCCAGGCACTTCTTCTCAGCATCTTATTACTGACCACTAAACAACCTTTTCAATGGAATTATCCTGTAGTCACCACAAGATCCTCTTCATGCCTCCTACTGGCTTACAGTGCATCACATGGCTACATGAAGTCATCACTTTTCCATATACATCACTTCATACTTACACAAAATCAATTTTAACTGATTTCAGTATGGCATCACAATTTTTCTTAAAAACCCCATGCTTTTTCTCTCACACAACATTGTATTAATATGTGAGCTGATCAGTTCTGTTCTTGACTGCCTCTTCTATTAGTCTGATGCAAATGTAATACAGATCCGAGCTGTCTAGATCTACTCGGAAGATCATCTGGAACATAGGTGTCCCATGAGACATTTTGTGGGGGCTATAAGAGAAACACTACAGCCTTCAGTTTGGCTCTTGTTTCTGAGTATTCTTGCTACTCTTGGATGAACATTATCTAGCCCTGGCAACCTGTTATTCCCAATTTTGCCACTGATACATTTTGAGATACTTCCTATGATAACTTCTTTTTCTCTTCTCTCAGAAATGCTTCTCAGAAGGAGAGAAAGTAAAAGCCTTTTGCTTGCTTTTCAGTGAGCAAGCGCTGGCAGGGAAATTCAGGAAGAAATAAATGTTCCTCTAGTGTAACAAACACTGTGATTCACAGGCTGAACAAACTATTGGCAAAGTCTGCACAAGCAATCTGACACCAAGGGTATTTTCACTGAACTGTTTCATTACATTCTTCTTGATCCCATGCAAGCTCTTGTCATTTCTATGCTTTGCCTACCTTGACTTCAGAATGTCTGACTCCAGAACAGAACATCATTTTACATGATGACAAGGGGTAGTTCCCAGGTTAAGAGCTGGCCATCAATTGGGAATGGGCGCATACATCTACGCCTTCAAGAACTGTGAGAATCGAATCCGAGGCAGTGCGGGCTAAAGGATCGAGTAGGTGAACAGGCAGCACTTCAAGATGTGTCTCAAAGCTACATGACCCAATCCCCCACCATCACTTACGCACTGGACAAAGTCTGGAAATTTTCTTGGCAAATCATAACATACAGGAGAAGGGGAAACCTGGAAGCCTTACAGACCAAGATTACCCTGTCAGTCTTCATCAAGAGAAAAGGAGTAAAACAAGAGATTGACAGATGCTGTGAGTAGGCTTGGAAACTTTTATACTGCATTAGGGATGGCAGGATGCAAAACCCCACACCTCACTGAATCCAGCAGGTTTAGCACATAATATTTTGGACAATTCCTGATTTAAGAACAGCAATCTCATTCATGGCACAGTGCATATCAGAGAAAAAAAAAGATCAAATTTAATGCAGTGTCTCAAAAATTAAATTTAACAACATTTAAATGAAAAATTTAGAACAAAATTTAAAGTTAATGCTTAGATAGTGAAACCTTAAATCCTAAACACTATGAATCAGAACTTCTTACTAAGCCAGAACTCCATACTAACCTTAATTCTTCTGCTCCTTCACATAAAATTTGTAATAATTACAGGGAGGAGGAAAAAACGTGCAAGTTGGGTTGAGGCACTCTCAGCTTTCCATGTTCTTCTGTCTCCTCAAGGAATTATGCAGACACATATCAAATTCGGCATGTAAGTCTTGGCAAACTTTGCTATATTAATAAGAAGCAGATTCTTTCCTAACAGCAGGTATAATTTTGATTAACCACAAGATGAAGAAAAAAAAAAAAAAAAAAGACCTAAAGGAAAAGAACACAAGTAGAAGACTAAACATTATGTTACTTGCTGGAACAACGCATTAAAAAAAAAGTATTTGATTTTCGGAGGAACTACAGTCCCAGTATTGAACTGTGCAAGCATGTAGCACTTCTGGAATGCAATTCCCTTCAAATGTATTGATCATCTCTATTCAGCAATAGTTGACTTTAATACATTGAACTTTGGCATTGTTTTTCCAGCTTTTGTTGTTTCATTGAAAAGATGTCAAACTGGATTGCAACAAGGTGAATTACAAAAGTAATTCCAATTACATATTTTAATAATAATTTTAAGTTAATGAGAAACTTAATAAATTTCTTTTTCACAGCAATAAATGTTATGTGATCTGCTTCTTCATTATTTTCAGATTTTACAATTTGCTTATTCAATGAAGAGTAAAAATTTGATTTAGATAAACACAATTATTTACATTTTTTCAGCAAATGCTTCTCAGATGAACTAGAAAACAATTACACTCTGCATACCCAAAGGAATAGTAAAATTCCTGCAAACAGCAACCCATACAGAAAGTTTTAATTAGCTTTTGCTTTCCTGTGTGAAATTTAACACAGGCGCCTGTCCGTCTTCTGACTAATTCTGAAGAACATCTTGCATGTTATCCTGGTTCGCTTTCAAGTCATGAAAGTTTTTGCACTTGACCACAGAAGAGTCTTGTAAACTACTGTATCTCAAACATCATACTTCCAAAACATCTGATTTGCCATCCACTGTCACTCTTCATAATTTTTTCCTCACAATCTTTTTCAAACACATTATCAGGTTGAATGTAAATACAAGGATTTCACTCACTGACTTTTCTAGGTCTTTCATGTTTCCTCATTCTTCTGAGGTACCGTAAGGCAGGCTTCCAAAGAAGAACTGCTTATGGCTTTTATTGTTACACTTCCTCACTCCCTCTTTGGCTTTTTTAATATAGGCATCTCATATAAAATGATCAGACACAGACATTATTTCAAAAAATATACATTTTTCCACAACCTAAGCCACAAGCTTTAGTATCATGACTAATCTATAAAGCCTTTAACAAGCTATTGGAATAGATGATAACATTTAAACTGAAAATATGTCAATTAATTTGAGACATATTTCATGTGACGCAGTATAAAATGCAAACCTAAATCCTAATAGATTTTATATAAACTCCCCAAAATACAAATTACAATAGCAATAAGAAACACGAAAATTACAGATGTCTATTCAGTTTTCTGTGCTACAAACAAACAACAGGGCAATTGTAATGAAACAATGGTCACAGAAGATTTATGATTGCTGGAAATTTAAAATTGAAGTCTGAAACAGTCCTTTAGGAAAACATCCAGGCTACAAAAGAATAAATACAGCAAGAGAAAAATAGAGATAAGTAAATGAATCAATGCTGTAAGTCTTGTATACTGGAAAAGCTCACGTCATTTACACATCTATATGTCAAAGTGTTCCCTTGGAACACTGCTGAATCATTCAACGTTCAGCAGCTACGTACCCTCCCTTACGCAAAACTCATTCTGACACAAAGTATCTCTGAAAACAAGTCATCTATCCTGCACAAACAAAAACAGAATAATGTATTTTTATATTGCAACCAAATACAGATATGTAGTCACAGTAATGGGAAACAACATATGACAATATAAGATCAGGAACAGTTTCTGTGGAATACCTTAAGGACCACAATAGCTACTCACAGATTAGGAAGAACTCACAGAACTGCCGGTAGTTAAACCCGGAATTTCTTGGGATAATGGAATGTGAGTTCACTTTGCTTATTTTTGTTGAGGATAATGAACTTCTGATCCAGTGGTCCTAAGCAGTTAAAGCTATTCAGCTCAGTGAGACTCAGCTCACCATTTCTGGGATCAATTCACTGCCCACACACAGAGCTAATAACAGGGACATATTGTCTGGATTTTTGTTGGCATTGGCCCAGTCAACAACATGATGCTCTTGCTAACAACTTATTTAAGAATCCTGGTGTCAGTTCAGATAACATCATGGGAAATGGCTGAGGATCAAATCTGAAGATACCCCAAAGAAGGTGGACACATGCAAGCCTTGCCAGCTCCAAGAAAGCCCACAAAAAAGGGGGTGACCATCTAGCAATATGCATGCTATGGATAAAGGTGGTAAGGTAACCTCAAGCTATGACCTGACTCTCCCTTCAGTGTGATTGATTCCTGATCAGAGAATGTAGCTAGTTTTGGTCTAATTTCCCTAAAATAGGAAAGTCATGATCTATTTTCCTATAGAAAACAGATGACCTATGGAAAATTTTCCATATTTTACTATTTTGCATATTTTATAATTGATGCTCAAAGAAAAGACCCTAATAAAATTTCCCCCAGTAAATGGCTTGTTCAAATTGGAATAAAAACTGTCAGAAATTCTGTTTTGACCATGGCATATTATTTAATGCTCTTCCTGTTTTTCAAATCAGAATCTAGGTTTTTCTCCAGTAATTTAATATACATTTTGTGAATATTTTGCTTTGTGCAAAAATATTTATATATTTTTGCTTAGTTGTGCTTCCATTAATAAAAAATCAGTCAAGTTTTTCTGAGTAAGATCAAGAACAGGTATTTACTCAGTAATGCACTGGGTGTGGCAGGAAGCAGGAAGGGAAGGAAGATGCAGCTGAAAATCTGAAATTAGAAACGGGGCCCTTGCTGAAGGTAACATGAGTCCTAGTATAGAGTGAACAGAACTCCTGGAAACATCAGAGGAGGTAAGCTGAGAGGATAAACGGATGTTTGGATTCAGGGGCAACTCAGCAACATCTGGAAATATGCCAGTCAGGAGAATCACTGTGATACAGAAACCATCTTAAAAACTGCTGTAATCCATCCAGAATGAAAAATCAAGATAGAACCCCAGCAAATAAATGTCTGTTGAACATCTTATGTACAAACATCTGAACCATACAAAAGCAGCCTTGATGCACCATGATGAAGACAGTAACTCTGGGAGCTTTTCTGAGGGGGCTGGACCAAAGGAACTCCAGAGAAACACAATCCACGTATTAGAGGCAGTATTTACAGAGGCACTGGCGAGCAATCTGCTCTCCAAACACAGAAACCAGGTCCTCTGAGAAAGAGGACGATCAGCCTGGAGAGAAGATTTTCTGGAAGTTCAGGAAACAAGATCCAAGTGCAGGCTAAAGCCCATGCAATCACATGGCAGGAGGACACAGCAATAGACCACTGATGGCTGTGCTGAGGCCTTTGTATCCAAACAAGTATCCTTCTGTCCTGAAAGCAGGGACCTATGATAGAGGGAAACGTGGGGTTTGCACTGAGGAATTAGGGTTTTTCAAGACCAGATACCACCACACAAGTCACTTACTTGCTGAAGGCAAAGGTCATACAAAAGGCTCAAAGGTTGAAGATCACCAGGGAAGAAGCACTGGGGGTGAGAAGCCAGCATGTCTGCTTTCCATGGCTGCAAGCAGCACAGGAAAAGGCAAGAGAAAGATTCTAGAGAGAAAATCTAGGACCCTAAAAGGGAACCTGCAATCAAGGTCCTCCATGTAATTATGTACTTGTATACCACACAGGACTGCAAATGGACAAATGTGCAAGGATGCTTGGCTAGTCATTATGCAGTGGAGACTCCTTCGCATGAGACATTTGAAGCTAGACACAAGAAGCTAATTTGAATTTAAGGGAATCAACCTGTTAACATTTCAAATCGAGAAGGTCATGAATGAGTTTCTTACTGATTAGTGGGGGCTGGTGGCAGGAAGGGTAAAATATGGAGGGTACGGAACAGCACATGGTCTAGGGTGAGTCTTCTACTGATGAAGACAAAACAGTGAAACTCCTGCTTAACAAGTCCATAACAGAAAGTGCAACTCTTGCCTCTGATGACGTGCAAGCTCTTGTTTGAGCTCCTGCAACTGAAGACACATTCCACAAGTGACCAGAATGTTCTTTGGTTCAACATCCAAATGTGAAACATGAAGGCCACAAGATCCTCCAGTCTCATGAACTTCAGAGAAGGGAGCTACAGAGGAAAGAAAAGACTGTCTTCATAAAAGGCATAGTGAAGATACTTGTCCTGCCCAAGGTGTACCCTAAAGCCCTTTCAATAAATACCGATTTATTCTCTAGCAGTGTCCAGTCACTGTTTCAGGTCAGCCTTCCCAAAGCATCAAAGGTATTAAGGTATCAATGCTCTCTTACAACACCCTAAGGAAAGGACGACAGTAGCATGAATCACCTATCAAAAGGAACCTGACGAAAGGGAAAAATGAGTGAAAAGGTGAGGAAAATTCATTTTTAAGATATGCTTCTGAGATCTGTGAAAACACAAGTCAGTGAAGTTGAAGAATGATGATGAATCAAGAGCAGGCTTAGCTCTTCAGCTCACTACAGGCATTGTGAAAGGATCTTGCTCTATCTACACTGATTGCATCACATCCATGAGATGTGTCAGTAACGGAAGACGCATTTGCAGAGAGGTCAAGGATAACAACAACGCAGTACTTAAACTGTTTTGCGATGTGGAAAGTCAAAAAGAACCTATGAATGGTGAACCTGAACAATTTTTGTGCTGTTCTCATTTCATCCCAAGAGCTGTAAATAAAAATCAATTTTCTGAGATGGATAAAATGTCTGGTTTAAGAATGAAGCCACAGCTGAACTGGGACTTAACAGTTACCTAACAATTTCCAAATGCTCAGAAAGAGCATATCATTATTTCAGTGTAATGCTAGAACTGGAGCTAGCTAATTACCTCACTGAAGGAGCAAATAAAACTAGACTCTGCCAATGAGGAAAGAGCCAGACCTTTGGATATTATCTCTCTTTGCTGGCATGCCCCCACCATCACACTGGGCTCTGAAGCTGACCCAAAAGGCAAAGCTATCCTCACCTCCTGCTTTCCCAGCATCATTCTAAGGTTGTGAACGTGCCTCTGGCATACGCCTGCAAAAGTGATAAAATATGAAGAGATGGAAGCACAAGTTGGAAGAAGGAGGAATACCACAAGTTAAAGTGAGAGACAGTTTGCTGAACTAATCATTATCTTTTAATCTTTGTTGCATAAGGATATATAGAGAGCAACTCTCAGGACAGTGATTACTTGCTATTTGCTACGAAAACAGCAATTATCAAATCTTTACAAACAAATCATTTACAAAAACTGAATATTATGAAACCTTTGGAAAAAAAAAAAAAGTACTGCTGTGAAAAAAACAAGGGGAAAGGGACAAATATGAGAAGTTAAAAGAATAACAAGAAACTCCAAAGTAGTAAGTCAGGGAATTTAGCCTCTGGATCCTTTCCCTTTAGAGATTTTGTATGAATTGCATGATCATTAGACTATTGAACTAAACAGTTCATAGTCAGAATGTTTCATGTTACTCAAGAGTCTCATGGCCAAGAACCAGTACCTAAATTCACCTAAATCTGTTAAAAAAATAGCTTGGAACACTTAAAAACTTTAATTGAGTTTATTATACTAGTGATTGTGTTTAGTAAGATGAGATCAGTGGCATATGTGATTTAGTGACTATAACTCAGAAAAAGGCTAAATAAAAAGAATGTTGACTCTATGAAGATCTACTATCATCATCGATGACTAGTAGCAATAGCATTTAGCCCTCTAATAACCAGTTTTTATTGAAATCATACCCATATACTTTGTGAAACTCAAACATATGCTTTCAGGCAAATTACTGAGCCATTTCATGAGTGGACTTCCAGCACTGATAACCTCTCTATCAAGCTGATGTTCACCAACAGCAATTCACAGTGAGACAAAAGACATCAAGATCATTATGTGTAATCTTGAAACATGAGTGCCATCTCTTGTACTGCAGCTGAGTTAACTCAGGCAATACCTGGAACCTTCAATACAGAGCTGGCACACTCTGTTTCCAGAGTACAAAAGCCTTATTGATTCAAGAGACTTAGACCTTTTTGATATAACACTTGATCTTCTATATTTTAGTCTACTTTAGTGAAGTATGTGGAAATTAATTACACATATGTAAACAACTAAATCCAAGCTAAATTTTCAAGACTTTCTATTGCACAGAAGCACCATGGCTGCATGATACTTTGTTGCCAGCCTGGGTGAAACCACAGCTTTGTACATTTTTATTTTCACCCCAAGTAAATCACAACATAGAAATCAGAGATGTTACTCTAACCTGGGTCATTGTTTGGACTGTTATTATTCCTTTCCTGTTGAATCAAGCTGTGTGATCTGATGACCAGCCATGGAAAATGTGGAGACACTTGGCGACTCCAGAGAAAATATCAAGATACAAAAATTCACCCCTAACAATACTAGAAAGAGCACTGGGTCCCTGCTGTTCTTTAAACTGTCTGGATAATCTCCTCCTGAAGGGTAAAAAAATCTTACTGATGCTTTAACATTTTCATAGTGACTGAGCAGTACTCACTTGAGGCATTTTGAGAGATAACTAAAGAGATTATAGAAAAAGTCAAAATAAGAGACCGAAAACAAACATTGCATCAAGCAAGTTTCTTATTTTGACTGGAGAAAAAAAAAAAATTAAAGCTAACCTCAAAAACTGCAAAACTAACTAAGAGAAATCTCAAGGCTATCTGGATAATATTGAAAAAAATACAATTATCTTCATTAATCAGTGCACATGAAGCTTGTCTTTCCAATAATTATTTGTCTATTGTTAATGCAGCTGATCAATTGCTTTCACTTATTATTACAGCAATGGTTTTTTTAGGTACATTTTCCAAATTGTTCATGCATTACCCCCACTTAGATAGAAACACAGCAAGATGATTTAAGATGCCAAGCAACAGCTCCTCAAAGAGCAGCTTCATGATTTCAAGCAATGCAGGATTGCATGTAGTACTGAAAATGAAATCACATCAGAAATTTTATTATTAAATCTGTAATTTGAATGTTTTCCTAGACATACACTCCTGAAAATATAACTGCATATATTGTGAATTAATTTCTTGGGTGAATGGTTATTATTCCAGAGCAATCCCTCTATGAAGTGACCCACATAAATCCTATGTTACATATACTATGTAAACATCTGTCCAGTTTACTATGCAGTCACTGTTTCTTGGAAAAAAAAAAAAAAAACCCTTCAGATTAAACTGTAACAGGAATACTGTAAAGACTTTGGAATTTTCCTGTAGGATTCACTAGAAATAATAAAAGCAAATTGGTACAAACAATGGCATTATATCTTCATTTTCTGAATTTGTATTTATTACCATTATTTTAACATTTAGTGAATTCATATTTATAAAATATACAGCTAGCATTACTTGCTAAATGCTAAGAAGTACTTTTTCAATATGTATTATAGCACCAAAGTTCTAAGATGCTGTAGAGACTAAAACCAGCAAGATACACTAGCAAATATCAAGCAAATGTCAAGCATAATCTCATATGCAGCAGAGGACATTATTTAAATATTCTGTTCTTTTTTGAGACTGTTGGAACAGAAATCTTAAAAGAAATACATGAAAACACAGGTGAAGAAAGTAAATCTCAGCTTTTCAACTCTGAAATAACTATACTTTTTTTTGTTGTTGTTGTTATTTAAGGGTAAAATCCCAACCACTGGTCCACACAGAATGAAAGTAATAAGGAAGAAAGTCTTACTGTTAGACAAAGATACCTGTTGCTGAAATACAGCCCTTCCCAGACAGCAGACATAGGAGAAATGCTGGTTTCTTTTCTATCCCCCAGATTCATTCACCACAGTGCTGGCAGGCAAGTACTTGCTGCCTGAAGGAGTATCAGTGCAAGAAACACACTTGGTATTCTAAGCTGCTGTAAAACAACTCCAGTTATGCTGCTCCTGTGCTTGTGCTGATGAACTGCTGCATGACAGATCTATAACTGTTCACATTTTTGAATGTATTCAGATGGCATTTTCAGACTGCAAAATGGCCAAATTCAATGGATGCATGTAGCCTCTGTTCTACCTAAGAATCCATAATACTTTAACCATGCATCCAAGCTTTCCAGAACATCCTAGTGACAGATTAAGCTGTATACCAGTTTTCCTTTTTTCTCCTGTGAAGTTTTAACTCAGCCCTCAAACCTGTGATCTAAGTGCAGAACTGATTACTCAATTTACTGATTATAAATGACTAAAAGCAAAAAATCTACACTTGATCAATACTGTGACAGATTCTAGTAGTATTCTTTAAATCCAAATTTGAACTGTTTTTCCCTTCTCTGCTGAACAGCAACACATCTTTGCAGGAAAGGGCAGTTCCTTCTCCTCTCATCCAGGAGCAGAGGCCTTTGGAATACAGCTCTCTGCACTCCCATCCTGCCACCAAGGAGAAGGAATGCCAAGGGTCTCTTGTAGTAGTACCATTACTTCCTACATGAGTGTCTCTGTTCTTAAATAAATAAATTGGCCTAATTTCCCCTTAATTACATTAGTTTGTAATTTCCAAGTCAAATACTATTCTGCCTTTTTTTCAATAAAAAAATAATTGTGCCAAATCACATTGTGCTCTGTCCTGACTGGTAAAGTACAAGATTCTTCAATTCATAAGGTTCCATTTATGCAAAGAAAAATATAAAATAAAACATAACATATGTTTGTATTCTTTCCAAATTAATAATGAAGATGGAGAGTGGGACTATTCCTAGCATCAAGCTCCTGGCACCATATGCTTTGCTGTCTATCTGTACACTGCTGTCTTATCCTCTAAACAGCATTTAGATTATTTTTCCTTATGAGATCCAGCTTTTAATTCAGCTGCTCTGAATGCACGACAGGCAGTATCAACTGTTACATGGACACACAAAGGCTACATCTCCTCTATCTAATTTTTTCCAGATAGGCCACATTTTTCTAATTTTTCTCGGGATTAAAGAATACATTGAAAGTCTTCAATTTTACAGCAAATGAATGTTACTTGCATGAACTTTACACATGGATGAGTTTCAGTTATCACTGGAAACCTAGCTGAGACTTCTCAGCAAATTCCGGACATATGTTATAAATATGGATTTCTTTGTAAAATTAATTCAAACGAAGAAAATTAAGGCTAATTAACTGATTTATTTTTAGCATTTTATCCTCAGCTTTTGTCACAGAACAAAGGTTGCCTCAATCAGAAAAAAAATCCTCAAGTTTTAATACTGAACAGACCACAAGCCAGGATTATTTATGTTAGTGTCCCAAGCAAAAAGTGTGATGAACTCACCACTGAACTCAAGTGTAGCAAGGACAGGTACACGGGATGAAAGTGAAGACAGGACGTGGAAGGAGGAAAGCAGAAATACTGCCTCAACATGCACGGGTGTTGTTAAGAAAGCTAAAAATGGACTTGTATTGAGATGTGCAAGCAATGTCAAAGGCAATGAAAACAGCTTCTATTGCTACATTAACAACAGAAGAGGAACAATGAATCCAGTTGATTGCTAAATCAGTAATCACAGACATGAACAAGATCAAAGTACCTGATACTTTCTGTATTAATCTTCCCCAACAAAGTCTCCTAGGGTTTTATGTCTGAAGAGTTCAAGGAGGAGAGACACTGGCAGCTAACAGTCTGCAAATAGCGAAAGACTTGACAAATCTGATGCATGTGATGGTGCTGAGAGCCTGCTGGTGACTCTGAAAGTCTGCCACTTGGCACAGAATGGAGACTGGCTAAGGTCCTCAATAACAGAGAAAAAGAAAAAAGAACTACACTGGTATTAAAAAAATGGCAAGGTGATAGGATAGTCTTTCTTTGGCACCTGGAAAAATCCTGGAGAAATTGTCCTGAACGCCACTTCTAGGCGCAAGGATCAGAAACAAATCTTCGCACTTAATCCAAAATTTCTCTGTTTCAACTAGTGTCTGCTCCCTCTTATCCCACCTGGGGACAACATTGAGAATTGCGGGAACAAACTAGAGGTCAGACTGGAAGAACAGACCAGCAGGAACCTCACAACATATAAAATGGACAAATGCAAATTTCTGCTTCTAGGAATAAACACCTGCAATGGTACAGGGTGGGAAATACTGTCTGGGGAGCAGGACCTAACAGCAACCTTCCTTTATGTAAGAGCAGGTTATACCAAAGGTTGACATAAGCTCTTTACTGAGAGCCGTGGCTGAAGCGTAAGAGACCACGGTCAAAAATTAAAATGAGGGAAGCTCCAAATTGGCATAAAGAAAGGAATGTTCAAAATCAGGAGAATTAAGCACTATAGAACATTGCCTAGGGAGGCAGTATAATCTCTATTCTTGGAGATTCTCAAGGCACACCTAGACAATGCCTTCAGCAATCTGTTCTAAATTCGGTGTTGACTTTATACTGAGAAGATGACTGGAACAGAACTTCCCAAGAGGTTCCAGGACAAGAGTTTCTACAATTCTAACTAGCTCTTTTCAGGAAAGCACTAACCTGGAAACGAAAAACAAAGAAAAAACACCCTGTTCCTCCCACAAACCAAACCAATCCAAACCAAAGCAAACAAAAGCACAACAACAAAAAATCACCACAAGTGGCATAACCATCTTCTATTTGGCTTATATAATGTTTTCCTAGTTAGTTAGAATTAACACTGGATTTACAAACAGTCTTAGTGTTCATAAATTGCAGATTTTCCAAAACAATACTAAATTGTTTCCACTTAAATGATTCAAGAATTTAATAATGTTTACTTCATGAGACAGAAAACATTTAATTTCTTTCTATGATGGAGCATAATTTCTACAGCAACATGCAAGCAGCAAATTCAGCTCTTCACCTTTTTAGACAAACTGTTGGAATAATGACATTTTTCCTGCTCAATATGACAGATACAGAACAATGTTTTGGTGAAAGATAATGGAAGATTTTTTTTACTGTAGATGGTCTGTGCAACCATATCACAATGTAACCATATGTATGCTTCTAGCTTCTTGGCCAGCACTGGTAAAGAAATAAAACTCATCAAATGTGTTTCATTTACCCTTAATTTCAGAGAAATATGTACACCAATTTCAAAATCATTACTAATTAGCCTCAGGAGAAGCAAATCTCTTGAACTTGATAATGATTAGTTGTGCAAGAAAGGACTATTCACATGAGAAGGGAACACCAAATACTTCCCATCTCAAATATTATACCTTAAAAAGTATGTTATTTGTGTCTTTATATGATGACTGAACAGGAAAAGACTTAATTTGAATTTCTTTCTTATAGTTAAGCTACAGGCTAAGCAACACAAACTGTTTCTTCATACTAAAATGATTTAAAAATCTAACCAACTTAAACCATAAAGAAACTGTAATTGCAACAAATCATACCTCTCAAGTGACCTGTTCAAAGGGATTAGAGGGGCAAATGAAAACAAAAAAAGTAGTTTAAAAATCTATGTGCCATAACAAGTGGCAATCCTCTCTTAAGGATTCTCTGGCCACCTAAAAAAATTCAGCAGTGATTAATACTGGTCTATTCTCATACAAATAGGAAGGAAAACAAGATGTATAAGATAACTAATTCTTTCATTAGGAATATTTAAATTCTGAAGTATTCATAAAACAACCTGTGTTTATGATGTTTGAGGGAAGAAAATTACCAACACAAAAATTTTGTTTCAAATTAGGGCAAAATTCCTATTATGATTTTTTTTTCTTTGATTAGAGCCAGCATGAACCAGGACACAATTTACAGGACACAATAGAATTATAAACCAATTATCTTTCCATAATGAATTATTGTAAGCAGCTTATTATAGAAACTCATAATGCACATTAAATATTAACTCAAATAAACAATGCAAACTGATTACTATTTATCTTTTTTTTTTTAATGCAACCAGAAGGTTACTCAGAGGTTTCACATGACATAGCTACAGGTTTTCAGCTCCTGAGGCTAAAACATGGGTTGTAGACATAGAGATATATGCAATACTCCAATTTAAAATTTAAATTTAGTAATGTTTGTCCTTAAAATTACTTTTTAAATGGTGAGCCATTAATTCTTTCTATGATATTCACCCTTTAACTACTAAGTCCCTTATGAAATACTGAGCAGCTTTATATTAGATGTTTATACAATAACAGAAGTTACCAAATGCTTTCAACAGGTAAACTATGATGAAATATTACAATAGTATTCTTCAACTGCATTTTAACTTTTTTTCTGTCTTGCCTCTGTCCCACACTGTTGCAGTAAGAAAGATCCCAATATAGTTTTCTAAAACAAATTTTTAAAACTCTGTGACCAATTTCATCATTTATGGATGATGAAGGAACAGAATGTGAATTATGAAATGCCACTATCTGACAAACAGTTCTGGGGCCATCAGCTAGCTACAGAAACAACTACTTTTTACTATGTGCCTTACATGTTTTGCCTAGTTTGTTCCTTAGAGATAAAAGATCATCAAGGATTTGCAGTCCTGTAGATTTACAAAACCACAGAATATGCTGAGTTGGAGAAGGCCTACAAGGATCGAGGCCAACTCCTGGCACTATGCAGGACACCTCAAAAGTCACACCATGTGCATGAGAGCGTTGTCCAAATGCTTCTTGAACTCTGAGAGGCTGAGTGCTGTGACCACTTTCCTGGGAAGCCTGTTCCACTGCCCAACCATCCTCTGGGTGAAGAACTTTCTCCTGATATCCATCCTAAACATGCCCTGACTCAGCTTCATGTCATTTCCTCAAGTCCTGTCACTGGTCATGAGAATGAAAAGATCAGTACCTGTCCCTCCTCATATTAAAAGGAGGAGAGTCATCACACCCTGTGGTCTTTATGCATCTGTTTACTCTTTCAATATGCAATAACTGGACTTCTCAACTTGATCCCTTTCCTTTCACATGCCATTAGGATTCATACACTGAATTAATTTTGTGGAGCTTTTAGAGATACAAGATTTTTAACAGGTGATCATTATCTACCACAGTCCACAACTAGAGGGGGAAAAATCTCAAGCCCTCTATGAGGACAGAAATGCATTTTTTAACTGAGTCCAGAGATAGAACAATTTGAAAACTGCTCTGATTTGGCCCCATAATCAGATTAAGCTTGCATTGAATTAAAAGCCCCATTTCTGAGGAAAACTACATGCTGTGATCCTAGAAGGAGGTAATACACCTCTAGCTCAGCAGAAAGGTTTATTGTATCTTTGCTTGAAGTGCTGATTACAGCTGCTGAGATTCGTCTTGCATCAAACACACAAGAGTCATTTACATTGGACAACAAAAATTGGGTTATCTTCCACAAGACCAAATGCTACAGTAAACAGTGACCAATGCTAGCAGAAAGAATTTGCTATTTTTTTCAGAGGGGACCACCTAACCTCTGATTCAGCATTATTTGATTCATAGTCATGTTCTTTCTCGTAATGGAAAACTGTGATCCACATATTGATCCACATATCCACACATGCCTTGGTAGATGTTAAAACCCCTAATGGTTGAACTAGAAGGTGCAGTTTCTCTGAAGTGAATACTATGTTGCAAAATAACTACCATATGAACTATTAAATACGTACTTGGAATAGGCTCTCAAATAGATTGGTAATGACTACATATGAGACTGAAATTCTGACAAAAACTGCAGTGAAATAAAGACGTCTCTAAATGGCGCATTGAATCTCACTTAATCTTAATTTTGTGGAGTCCTAATGGAGATTCTGCTTTTTCAACTAATGTTAATGCCAGCACAGAGTGGAATTGACCTTTTATTTTCAAGGGAGCTGATCTCCGCACCTTTTGGTCATTCTGTAGTCCCTGTGACAAGCGTCTACGTAGCAAGCCTGCATGGTGACATTCTCACCAAGATGCAGGGGAAAAAGCTGTCTCTGGTCTTCCAAATGTGACCTGGAAGAACCAAATCTACAATTCAGTGGGCTGTTCAGAAAGCAGATCCAGTCACCCCTTGTGTGTTTTCCTGTCCATTACCCTAGAGGACACCACAACATTGTGTTTGGAACTGAACACCTATTCTAGGCTCCCAACACTACTTGACCCCTTGGAAAGCAGCTGTGATTCCTGATATTGTGCCGCAGCCTCCATGCCCTCACCAGGAAGAGAGGGTAGAACGTGACAGTGCTGGGCCAAGTTCCCATCAGCTCAAATGCTTGTACATCCAACAAGTTCAAGCACTAGTGGCAATTCCTGTCATGGGACACTATGACTCCATAGGAGAGAAGTCCTTCCCTACCCCTGCCAACATCAAAGATAAACTTTTAGAAACATAACACCAAAAACTATTTCACTGAAAAGCATGCCACAGCCTGTATGCAAACAACCAGATGGAGAAAGGAGGCAACTTTCATTTGCATAACAACTTTAATTGGAAATGCTTTGCAAACACAGCATTAACAGCATGTAATATATCATTGTTACTACAGTGGCATCCCCAAATAGCACCAATGGGATCTAGGTCTCGTTAGAAGATGTACTCTATAAATGTACATGTAGAGACATAAACCATGCTTTTAAAAAACCCTTCATCTATTACAAAATATCATCTACCCCAACTGACTACAACGCAAGGAAAGGCAACAGATGGTTCAGATGGCAACTGTAAACAAATTTTACAGATAACTAAACTGCTCCTAAATATATCAGTTTTGATATCTCCTGTCATACCTTCCCAATGTATACTGTGTAGCCCCCTTAACCTCTCTATAAAAGTAACTCCCTGCTTCTAGTTTGACACTTTCCCTGTCAACTGGAGTTTTTCCTTGCTCCCTTTATTCCTTCAGAAGGAATGGAAAAGGTATGGAAAGGTATGGAAAAGGGTTTCCCTTAGCTACTGCCTGAACTAGGAAAAAAGTGGCCAAAATAGCAGGTCAAGTAAAATTCACAGTAGGGGTAAGGCAACGTTTCTCTGTGGCCTTGCCTTAATATTGCCTCCTTGTGCATTACTATGGGTAGAGTTTTGATCAGCCCCTGAAAGGCCCAAGGAACTGAAGCCTCAGGTCACTGAGACAGTCTGTTGCCATGGATAAGGGTGGCAGAAGGGCACCTGTCTCCTCATATGGATATCACTGCTCCCCACCCTCCTGATGCCCCATTTTAATGGACAATTTCTTGTTAGTTATGATAAACTATTGAAACTCCCATTATTTTCACTGCTTCTCTTTACAAAAGAATATCTAAGGCTAATTACTATCTTGTACAGGAATAAATTGATCTTTTGTTACGTACAAGAGGCATTTCTAGGTGGTCACCAGGAGAAAAGTTCTGAAAAGCACCATTCTATTTTAAAAGCTTGAGTCATTTCTTAGCTTTTAGAAAACTGAACATCTAACAACTGCCTCATATATTGCTGTTATAATCCCAGGATTTATGCTCTTTTCCCCAAGATAAAAGGAACGTGCATATTAACAGGAAATACACACATAGATGGATGCTGTAAACACGCTCCTTTCTCTCCTCAAAGTGAGCTACTACCTACACCTCTTCTCTGCAGAATGGGCACAGAACATCAGTTACGTGCAAAAAAGAGAGCCCATACACCCTAGGTCCAAATGGTATCCTGAAACAAGACAGTGCAGAGCTCATCCACTGTCATACATGTAAGAGGACTGTAGCTGTTTGGTTAATAATGTTCTGTCTAGTTTAACTATGGAAGGTTTCATTTTATCAGTCATTGTGAAAGTGTACACAATTTAAATCATACTTTTAATTCTGAAATGTGTCATGAAGTAAGAGCTTGTTTCATTTAAGTCCAAGTTATAGTTGTAATATCTGTAATTTAATTTTCAGTGCTGTGTTCGAGCAATATTTTTAAACTTATTCAACATTGATTCCTTGAGAGAAACGCTAACAGCCCAGCCTAAACGAAACAGACAAATTAGGGAAAAAGTTCTCAACAGCCTTAAGGCAAGCAGAACAAAAAAGTGCCATTCATATACTCCAGCACTTGTGTTAGGCTTACTTGATTTCTTAGCAGGTGTATTAGGAGTTCTATTTACCTGAATTGAGTTTTAAACCTAGTAAATCATAACAAATCCCATCAAAACCTCAGTAGCTTTGGGCAACATTTTCTTCCAGGGGAAACATTGTAAAGTATCAGATCTGACTCTACTGTAGGGACTATTTGTCTTCCTGTGCCAGCCTTCCTAAAAACAAACTGGCTTCAGATTGCAGCAAGGTACATTGAAAGTCACCTGAAATTTAAACTGGTTTAACCTCCAGCTAATTAAAAACAAAACAAAACAATGGATATAAATAAGCAATTCAGATAGTATTTTAAGAGCATTGAAAAATGATGATACAGTGAGGAACAGAGTGCTTTCACAAAGAATAATGACAGAACCGATAACTGTGTATGTGGGACCAAATGACAGCTACTGATGTTCAAAGTGAGCTCTTGGTACCTTTGCCCACTGCTTGATACTGTGTTACTCCCAAGCTTTCCATCTTGTTCTTCTTTTTAAGAAAATCTACCCTGCCTTTGAGTACTCCAGGTAAGAATACAGAATACAGCAAAGACATCTTTGTGGTCATGAACAGTAAGGTAGTAACCACTCTTTAGCAACAGATTGCAATACCCCCAACAAACTGATCTATTTCACATAATCCACACCACTTTCACTCCTAATCCCTCTAAAAAAAAAAAATATTCACCTCAAATTCTTCATGTATGTTATATGCGTATGCATACACACACACAGATAAACTTGCAATTTTTTTCTGAAAGTCCAGTCAGACAGCTAGCAAGAATGATGGTCATCCTTGGATGAGTTTTTAAGCAAACTCAGAAAGTTTAGGCTGGAAACAACCACCAAAGATCACATCCATCCACCTCCTGTTCATAGCAGGGTAAGCTTCAGACTAGATTGCCTAGAGTTTAAACTTGTCATGTTTCATGTCTTGAAAATCTCAGGGATAGAAACCGCAGCATCTCTGAGAGTAACCTCCTTCCATCTGGAGTCTCCATGTTGTAATGAAGGTCCACACCTCTCCTGTTTCAGCCTTTGCCTTCCTCCTGTCCATCTACCACACAACACTGTGAAAACGATTCTCAGTAACGTCCTCCTAGGCACCAGAAAAGACACCACCAAAGTCTTCTCCATAAGCCATATTCTCTCAGGCTCTCCTCATGGGACTTAAATTTAGCTCCATGCTCATCTTTGGGTTTCCCTTCACTGACACTGCTTTCATTTGTTGATGTCACACCTGTATCAGGTAGGGGGGATGTGCACAGTAATTTACATGTGACCAAACAAGGACTGGCCAGAGACAGATCATTACTTCCATTATTGCTTCCCTTGCTGTCCTGGCTGTGCCCCCTGTTGACACAGCCCAGGGTGCAGCTGGCTGTCCCTGAAGTCAGGACACAGTGCTGGGTCCTGCCCAGCTTGTATTTGCCAAGGTCCCATGTCCCTTGCTGCAGAGCAACTCCCAACCACTCAGGCACCAGCCTGAGTCACTGCATGGCCTTATTCCTTGTCAGATGCAGGACTTAGAATCTGTCCACCTGAAATTTCCCAAGGTTTCTCTGCTGACCCATTTCCACAGCCTCTCTAGGTCTCTCTGGATAGTGGCCTTGCCCTCAAGGGTATCAACGCGCCACCCTAACCTGATGTCATCTACAAATTCGAATACAGTGTTCTCTATTATTTCTAGCAGGTTATTGATAAACAAATTAAGCAGGACAAGTCCCAGGATATTCCACTTGCTACTGGCCTTGAGGTATAGATGCCTTCAATCAGGCTCAGAGTGTGATCATAAAGCCACCTTTCTACACACGGAGCTGTTGTCCCATCAAAACCATAACGTTCTAATGTGGACAAAAGAATACTGTGGGAGTAAAGCCTTGCTAAAGTCAATTACATGACCTGCTATTCTCCCATCCTGAAATCTAGTCAGTTTATCACAGAAGCCAACTGGGTTGGTTGGGCATAACTCACTCTAAGTAAATCTATGGAGGCTGTTTCCAATCATCTTTTCTTTCACGTGCCCATTAACTTATACCAGAAGGACTCAATACATCGGACATTCACTTTAGAGTTCAATTTAATTAACTCCAGGGGTACAACAATTTTAAAAATATCTACTCTTAAAAATAAAAAAAATCAATATTTCTGATGTCAGTGGATATTCTGTGTGGTGAACATTCACACCAAATAAATCCACTGTTACTAATTTTTTTTAGACATTGGCACAGTTATTGCATGGAAGGGCTCTAATCTTTGCTAATCCATGCACGGAATGTAATGCTTGGTTGGTCCTCTGCAAAGGCCTAGTTCCCAACATGTCAGTCAATAAACCACCTCCAACAAATCATAAAGAATATGCAGATAAAACATCTTTGTTGGAGCAAAACTCCAAAGAAAGCACTACAGTTGTCTTTGATTTCAAGCAGAGAAATCACATTAGAATGAAGCCGCTTGCTAAAAGGAAGTTAGGAAGAGCAGCTAAATGGTCTCTCTACCATTGGTCAAGATTTAGCACTATTTAGTACACTATATTAAAATTTGAGAAAAATGAATAAAGCCTAAAAAGAAGTTACCATGGCTAAAGAACAGCAAAAAGGGCATAATTGGAGATTAGGAAAAAAAGTTCTGGGAAAACTTGGATTGCGCTCAAATGAAAAACTAAAGTATCATGATATGGGAAAATGACTCGGGGTAAATTAGAAAAAAAATGGGACGTTATATTCACATTCTAACAGAGGTTATAACAATACAGACATTATAGGGTGAAATGCAGTTTCTGCTCCCTGGATGGGATGCAGTCAGCATGCCTAACTTCTCACACACAGGGAATGAAATGAAGGGTGGAGTGGAGACACCACAGCCAGGCTCTGTGGAAATCCTTGCAATGGAGGGAACTCGGCGGTACCTTGCAGCCAATAATTCAAATAGCAGCTGTCAAGCATAGGAGAAAAAAAATGTATTGCTGTTGAAAGAGCAATCCATTGTAACACCTTGTCCCAAAGCTATCTGCCTCCAAAGTACCACCACCCCTCACAGAACATCTGTTCTATATTTCATTGACTGTGCCTTAGAAATTACACTGATCAATGATAAAGTTACGTACGACTAGAGTCACTCAAGCTCCACCTAAAACATGAAATAATAGTAGAAAAGTAATTTGAGAATGAGGAGAAGTTAGGAAAGACTCCATTCTAACTTCTGGGCTGAACTTGTCTTCTTTTCCATAGGAACATCTGGATAAGATGGATAAGAGCCCGTAGTTTATGTGCACTGATCATCTCAAGATAGTTTTTGTTAAGAATTAGAGGTCATCTGGATATTGCTTTGAGTAAGACTTTGCAGCCTGGTATCACCATCAATCTTCAAACCTTAAGCTGTCACAATTTTCTGTTATATAGAGGGGTATACTGTAAACTGTTGGCCTGAGTCCTTCAAGGGACACCAGCAGTGGCCAGTAACACGTAAGATGATTAGAGGACTGGATCACTTCTCTTATGAGGAAAGGCTGAGAGTTGGAGTTGAGAACCTCTTATTGTGGTCTTTCAGTACTTAAACCGAGTGTCTTAGAAAGCTGGGGACAAAGTTTTTAGCAGTGTCTGTAGCAATAGAACAAGGGGAATTGTTTTAAACTGAAGGAGGGTAGTCTGAGACAAGATCAAAGGATGACATTTTTTACGATGAGGATGGTGAAACACTGGAACAGGCTGCTCAGGTAGATGCCCCCATCCCTGGAAACATTCAACGTCAGGTTGAAAGGGACTCTGAGCAACCTGGTCTAGTTGGAGATCCCTGCTCATTGCAGAGGAGGTGGATTAGAATACCTTTAAAGGTCCCTTCCAACTCAAACTATTCTATGATGATATGCACAACGAAAGAAACGCAAGAATGAAATAAGAGAAGCTCTAGGTAGACTGTGCAACCTCCTGCTTAAAAATGTATGTGTATTAAGTAACAGGGTGGGGGGGAATAGAGGAATGCTAATTAAAAAAGAACAATGTTGCAGGGAATATTTAGGGAACCACAGGTATGTAAAAACCTGGCCAAAATTTTAGAAACTATTTTAAAAAATTGAATTAATGAGCATACTGGAAGTTTGTGGAGAAGCCAAGGAGTGCATTGTTTTTCAAAAAAATGAAACTTGGATTATAATGGTTCTAGGAAAGTATCAGCTTTGTACTGTGAAACATCTGTGAAATCAACATGGGATTAAGAAAACAATGTAAGACAAAGGCACCATTGTCATTATCTTTACCTGCATATCTGTGATACACACCTGTACCTTGAATGCCTGGTTCTAATCTCCCTCTTGCAAAAATAATTAAGTAAACCTTACTGAAAATAGACAAGGCTGTAAGGGAATACTAATAGTTAAGGAGCAGCTTCCATAATATATACTTCTAAATATACGTAGAATGCTTCAACCTATTAAAGAAGTGAATTACAGGATGTGTGGTAGAGATCTACACAATTATGATTGCCATGGAGAAGAGGAATATGGATCTATTTTTTAACGCTGTGTTCAGTACAAGAACTGATAGACATCTAATTAAAATATCAAGTGGCAGTTTCTCAAGAGATCTTCAAAGAAGGGGCATATAATTCGAAAAACTCCTTAAACACAATATGGATGCAAAAACATTTTGCATAATAACAGTAGGCTTGTTCTGTCCTCTTCCCTGGGTGCTGGCTTCTATCAGAGGGGATACAGGACTCAACAGTCTTTTGAGGTAATTTAGAATCAAATTCTGAAGTTTCATTGCTTTCTCTTCCAGAATGCTTCAAGTGTTTATAGACCTCATTTAAAACCTTAGATCGAGGTCAACAGGAAATTGAGAGGAAAAAAAATATAAATGTCCTTTGCATGCTTAATAATAATATTAATAAATAAAAAAGCATGGTGACTTCAGAGCAGGAAATCAGCTGACACATCTCCACTGAGGAGTCTCCTTTGAAGAACAGTTACCCCTTAAGTTAAGGGGGCATTTGGACACTTTAAGGTAGCTGATGATGTGACCTTGTTTCACACAGACTATCAGCCTGCAAGGACAGGCACATCTCATGTACATAATATTCTTTTCTATCAGTAATATCCTTCCTTCACTCAGCTACAAAAGTTCAGGAGCATCTGCCTTTGTATAAAAACTGTCTATCTAGTTCAACTACCTCTGTTTCCCTGAACTGAAAGAAACAGACACTATGACTAGAAAAACAGACACAAAGAAAATGCTTTGAAGCACTAAGTTCTTTCATTTTTCTTCATTTTTAATAGCATTTAACAAATCTATGCTTCAACAACTTGTAACATCCAGCGTTTCCTGACCAGACTTTTCTTCAGTGGCAGTGGCATTTCTGGCTGCAGCTGAACTCCCTGGGACAAGGAGTTTTTTGGACTTTGAACAAAGCATGTTATGCCATTATTCTACTCTTATATTTTACCTGGCTAAATCTAACTAAAGGACAGTTACAATTTTACAGATAAAAATACCCTCAAGAATGTTTGGCCTGAAGAATATGTTTTGCATTGCTACTGAATGATGAAATCAAGATAGGCAGTCAAGAAATAAATGACATATTAGAAAAACTGAAGTATTTTAAAAAGGATTTTCTACCAATATCTTGTAATGAAAAGAGAGGAGACCACATAGCTAACAAGCTTCATAAGCAATATCAATCTAGAAACCACTTCCCAGGTTGTACAGTCTGATAAAAATAACTGATCTTTTGGAAGTTTATAAACTACTTTAACCTATATAAGGTAAGAAATGCACAGAATCTATACAAGCTGTCTCCCTTTTGGATTTTATGGAAGTGAAGTTTGTAAGCAGAGCACACAAAAATACTGTGGTAGGAGTGTATAAAAAACATATGATGGGGAAGCTCCCCCTAGGGAAGTTGATTTCAATACAGATCTTGCACCGTACTCTAGAATATCACGGTGTTAAGAAAAATGAGTACATTGTTTTATCATCTAAAAGCCCAGATGGCCACCAGGGAGCTGTTATTCAAGATAAGCTCTATCATCCCACAAGATTTCCAGTTTAATAATATGAAGTCAATTAGGCATCTGAAAAAGTATGGCAACAAATTTTTTTTATCTCAAGTCTAGTTCATCTTTTTTAATGTATGGAGAGATATGGGCAGCAGTAAAAATTAGCACACTATAACTCTCATAGATAATTTCCAATGTGCTATATGACAAATCTGTAAGTGTCGTGATGTCTGCTTTTCAAATGAGATGATATTCCCCCGCTATATAGAAAATGTTCTCAAGCATGTAACAGGAAACCAACTAAAACTGCTAGTTTAGGTTGTGGGGTTTTTTATTTCTTTTTAAATTCAATATACAGTGTTCAGTCTTTTATGTTTAGATTTTTTTTTTAGTAATTATATGCTACCTGCATGTCTACATTTAACCTGTGGCTAAAATGAGAGGTACATAGTAGTATGAACCCAAGAGGGTTTTTGTGGGAGCTGGGCAATAAGATTTCATATGCATTATAGGTGCTTTTTCACCAGATGATCCCATAATCACACATGGCTGAACAATGCAACTACAATTTCGAAGGCTACTCACAAGTAATTTGTAAAAAAGATGGTATTCTTACTCCCAATGAAGACATAGAGCAGATATTTGTCACCATAAAGCCAAGCAGAAACAGCTGATAAACTCTGTCAAGTAATCTAAAAAACTCCAAAAACCCAACCAAACAAAAAACCCCAAAGAAAAAACCTTTAAGAAGGCATGTTCAGCCAATGAAAATAAACCCTGAAAAAAATACTCCTGGTCAACCCCTTATCCCGCTTCTCTAAACACTATCTACAAAACTACAGGATGAGTTCACCCTTCACTCTCTAGTTGAAGTTCTGTACATGAACCAGAAGTATGAAACAGTATGACTTACTACCTGCTAGAATGAATTAGGATTATAGTACCTCAAATTTCCAAGGATTTTTTCAATTAGCAGATAAGGGGATTAAGGAGAGTAGGTAAATATCTCAGGGCCTTGTGGCAATACAATGAATGTGGATTACAGCTTCGCATACATGCATGACTGTAGAACAAATATCAAGAACATATGAAAAGGATCATATAAAAACCCCAACTTCTCTCAAAGTAGTGGAAAACAAAACTACAATCTGTGTCCAAAATACGTGTTTACAGCTATCAGAAAAGCAGCATTTTGCTTCATGGGTAAGGCTCAAACAGGAAAAGACCTGAACAAAAACTATTACAATACAAAATCATGACTGTTTCCACAAGGCAAACTGGACCAATATATGCTGGAGCTGCACAGTCACTCTGACAACCCTCCTGTGACATGACAGGCTGAGCTCTGTATTAGTGTAAATGAAAGATAAGGGGTGTCACATACCTTTTTCATTCTCACTTTTCCTTCTCTGTAACTACTATCCATCACACTTTTATTAGACTTTAAGAGATCAAGCCTATTTCTGTGATACAGATGCATCTACACAAGTATCACCTCCTTTAGGTGAATCTGCCTTCTGCTGAAGATGCCACTGGACAGTAAGGTCGATAAAATTTGCAGAATCAGAACCAACCCAAGCTAGAAATAATGTACTCTGTCATGCATTCAAATACTGCCCTCTGGAAATCACAGAGACAGGTATCTTTCTTTCACATCAGCAGACAGATTTTTTTGACAACCTGTGACAATTTTTGTTGAAGAATTCAGTAATTTCAGTGCATGCACAAGCTAGACAGAGTTTATGCTGACAATTCAAACTAGCTTTCAGTTACAGCTGCCTCATCTACCCACTGAGATAGCAATTGATAGCCTTATTTTTTGGATTGCTTTGCAGAACAATCTTGGTTCTGCACATGGTTATCAGTACCCAGGCTGTCTGGCTCAGATTTGTAATATATTATTTATGCTGCCTGTGTAAAACTAACAGTACTGTACATATACCTTCAGAGACAAGGCATCACCTTCAACACTAGGAACTTACAGAGAGGTTGCAAACAGTATATTTTAGAGCATTTATTGTGAATCAGCTACTATACCTTCTGTTAGAGATTAGTAAAGACCAAGTGTCCAAGCAAAAAACATAGATTTTGTAAACAAAATGAAGAAAGCTGTTTCATGTTGAGTGCATTGAAAATTTTCCTCCTCTCAGTACTTTATACTCCAGATACTCCTCTATATTCCCTTTGCTCAAATTCTATTAAACAAAAACTGAATTCATGTATTTGGAAACATAACTTTGTATCTTAGAATGCAAAGACTGAAATGTAATCTTACATCTCCTTTATTGATAAAAAGCTTGAGAAGGACACTTTCCTTTCTGAAGGCATCTATGTGCTTCTTCAACCACATAAAAATAAAATGCAAAATACAGGAAAAAATTGAAATTTGTCTGAAATAAATTAGAATATTTAAACTGTTTTGTAAATTCAGAATGAAGAAATGAAGACAATTCATAAAACCACATTAAAATAACTTTAAGCCAGCAAACATTCAGTAATGCCATATTTTAGTACTTCACAGGTTCATATTATTTTCAACTTTACTAATCTGTTGGAACAAGAACCCTCAGAGCCCTCAGCCTCTTCTGTGGGGAAAGGCAGACTTCATCCCTTGTCCTTTTCTTTCTGCAGAGTTACTGAAGGCCATTGATACAACCTGCAAGTAATTACAACATTAAGTCACAGCTTTCAGGTCAGCCTTAATTCTGAAAACATTCATTAGCTATCCCTGACAGAAGACTCTTGATCCTTGCTTCTACCCTCATATGGCATTCCATATGGCACACCAAAAATTGCACCACTCCAGTCTAACTTGTGGAGGAGACAGGGACATGGAGAAGGCAAAAAAGGCACCCTCCTCTAAGTGCCTCCAACTAGCCTGAAAACCAAGAGATTAAGGTTTCCAATTATACAATACACGTCCAGTAACTCTGAGAAATGAAATCCGGACCTGGTTTCTAATGTTGTTTCTGGAAGTCTGATACACAAAAAAGGCTCTTATCATTTACTAATTAATATATCATTTCTCAGCAGCAGCTTTCTATCCACACTCAGAGCTCCGTCTACCAACTCCAACAAATATGGTTGCACTTACCAGATCTGTTCTTAAAAACTGTAGGCACCACCAGCTAAAAAACTGCCAGTAATGAAAGTTCAAACACTAAACAATAATAGACTAAAATTGATATAGCCTAGGCATACTGTGTATAGTATAGCAAGAAATAAGCCCTTCAGCAAGGATGTGTCTCTTCCACCACCAAATTTAAGTTGCAATCTGCCCTATGAGCTATTCTGAATGATGAGGCATTAAGCCTTACACTTCACAGCTAAAGTATCACCACACGGTCTCGTCTACCCTTCCTTGCATGTAAAAAAATAAGAGCTCAGCTTCACTGTCCCAGCTACTCACATCACTTTTTGTAACCCTAATAAAATTCTGCTCTGAATTCTTCCTTTCAGTAGAGAAGTGAGTAGTTACAAAAAAACTGGCCAGCATCCTGCTCTGAGGAAAAAAAAAAAAAAAAAAGTGTGTGCATGAAACAAGGGGACAGAATTCCCACTTGCATCAGGGACCACTTTGGAGTCAAAACCCACATGAAATGAGATGGCTGTATACCCTGCCACACAGGACATCACTAGAGGCTCTAAAAATGATTTTTAGAAAAGGAGAAATAAAGGAAGAGACCAATTGCCATTCCAAAGAAGTATTATTTGACAGGGCATATGCGTGCTACAGCTCCCAAAAACATTAAGAGAGGAAATCCTGAATGATGTCTTACACGTCATACTTCAAAATTGAAGGTACAGAAGCCTGAACCTTCAGGAACCAGATATGCCTCCTAGAATGAAAATAAGCAGGAAGCAATTTTGCAACTAGGAATATTGCTCTTGGAGTTCGCAAGCAAGTCAACTTTACTGTAGGTCTTAAAAGTTTTTCTGCTTTACCCTTTGACAAATTTAGAAGAAACACATCCATGTCAATCTTCTGACCATTTTAATTCATACTAGTTTTATATCTGTCACTCTCCTACATATTTTTAGCTACTTGCTGAAAAATCACTCAGCTCTGTCTAGTTAAAGTGTCAAATAAGAGAACAGGAAAGGAAGAAAGTATCTATTCTAAGGAATTCAGAGATTTAAGTCTTCGGTTTGGAGGTGAGGTAACACATGAGGGGAATTTTTCACTTGACTATTGCTAGGTTTGTATCCTTGCAATGTTTCTAAGAAGCATCCCACCAAACAAACCCAAACAAAAAACCAGAAAATTTATTACTTTCCCTAATTTCTTGAGATTCCATGGAGAGCAGTCTATGTAATAGGCTATAAAACATAAATCTCTATTACGAGAATCTGCTTCTGACCCAAAAGAAGGAAGCATCGTTTTATTTAATGTAACATACAAGTCTTTTAAATTATTTTACAGGTCCCCAGCAAATGCAATTTTGAGTCTAAAATTAAAACTCGTTTTAGGGATAAACGTTCTTTAAAAAATTTTAATAAAAATAAACAAACAGTACCATATCAGCCAATAATTACATCTCATTTGAAAACAAACAACTTTGTTGTCCTATATGGCGAACCTATCTTTTTACAACAAAACATCTGGTCACATATACTGAAATATGTAATAAATATGCATACTTATTTAAGGTCAAGATTATTATTACTCTATAATAACTAATACCCTTAAAAAGTATTAATATTCTTTAAAGTTTAGGCAAATCCAGGTCTCAATCATACATCTTTGAGAAAGAGCAACATCTCCTAGCAAGCAAATTAGCTAGGACTTGACCAAATCCTACTTATTCCTTTACCTCTTTTGAACTGGAAATTTTCTTTCCATCATAAACTTAGTCATGAAACAAAGATAGAGAATTTCAGTCTTACAGATCAGCTCTACTGGGGGAGAGCTTCCAAGTATCACACCCCTAATAAGACACCAGCCTTTCCAAGACATACCAGCTGATATAAACCAAATCAGAACTCCCGTCACTTCAGGATTACACTACTTTGTCACATATTTTGGTTCTTCATATAATATGCTTGCAGAGGTAATTCAGTGCAGCACGTGTCAGCCTTGTTAACCACTAAACTAGATTTGTGTTACTATGCAAGGTAAAGTATTAAGCTACAGCAACTCATTAAGGTGAAACCCAGGTAAGACACTATTCTTTTTTGAATATTCAGATAATTTTCATTTGTTTTTAACAAAGCATCCATATTTACTCTGTATTTGAAACCATGGAAATAAAAGAGATTCTCTTTTACGTGCCTGTAACTTAAACACTGAAAATAACCATGACTCTTCCTTGAGCTGTCCAAAACCATCACAAATACCTGAAATAAAATGATACTGCAGTTTCCACTATATAATCAAGAAAATCCCAATGGCATAAATAAAACTAGCTGCCACAAGTTAATTTGCATATGCAAAATTTGCACCTCCTGAGTTTGTAATTTCTGAGAACAGAAGATACTTTGGACAGACAAGCACAAAGACCATAAAGGATATGGGCAATGACTCTATCTGAAGTAGAGGACACAACTAACATCTATCTTTTCTGAAGGTGATGTAGGACAGACCATGTCCCTTGAACATGAGGTTTCTATGTGAAAAGTGCTGGAGAGGCTGGGGGCTACATCAGGCCAAGTGCTTCTCAGCATTTCACAGAATCATAACATCACTGAATGGTTTGGGTTGGAAGGGACTTTTGAGCTTCCAGTTTCACTCCCTCATGATCACTAGATGACATTGCTCAAAGCCCCATCCTGTCCAGCCTTGAACACTTTCAGGGATGGGGCATCTCCAGCTACTCCTGGCAATCTGTTCCAGTGCCTCACCACCCTCACAATGAATAATTTCTTCCTAATATCTAAGCTGAATATACTCTTGCAGTTTGATTTACACAAGGAATTTCAGTAGCAGCCAAGGAGATTCCACTCATGCTTTACCAATCCTACTGTTTCTTATAAACCAAAGTAATTTCACACGCCTTTGAATAAAAATCACACCCTGCTCCTGGGCTCCATATCCACACCTACACACACAGGCTGTCAGGATACATATCCAAGCCAGGCAAACATGGATTATGGCTTCTACATGCATATATACTACATATATAAATTGTATTTATTCTATATACAGAAAGAATGAAGTTTCCAAAGGAGGTTTCCCACTGTCCTGTCATTACCAAAAATCCTGTGCTCTGCACTTTCTCTTTTCAAGACCTTTCAAGGCTGGCACATGCTCAAGCAAAAAGCCCTACTTAATACTACTATGCACTTAATACACAAAAATAGACACAAAAATATATGCATATATAATAAACTAAGATTAGCAAATGCCACATGTGGAGTAGTAAAGAAAACAGACGGGGTTTTTTTCAGAGTTAGTTAACTAGACTAAATAGTTGTGTAGTTAAATTGCAACCCTGTTTCAAAGATGTGGGTTTCCATTCCAGCAATCAAGCTTTCAAAGCAATTTTGATTTTTACAAGATGATATGATGAGACTGTTGAATATAGTTGGGTACATTTTCCACATAGTTTTCACAGATGTCCAAAGTCCTTCAGAGTTCTGACCTTTGCTGCATTCTTTGAAAAGCTCCTTTAACAACAACCTTGAGCACATATTTGCCCATCTTTTCCAAAAAGATTTTTGCAATTTTCACTTGGCATCCTTTCTACAGGCTTTCACAGCAGACCTGTCCAGAAAGAAACTACCCATTCTTAATCCTTGGTATAACTAAACAATTTAACTGCTTTTGTTTTTAATCCTGCCTTTCTCTTGTTCTTGATCAGTTCAGCTTTTCACATCTCACTTCAAATTGAACATGAGGTTTTTGGAACTGAACATGTACAGCAAAAGGAAACCACTGGCCATTTAAATGCTAGCAAGATGTGCAGAAACAGCAGCATCAGTATACATTTTTACTTTGGGTTAGTATATTAAAAGGGGATGCTGGCCAGTAATTCTTCAGGCACTTTTCACAGCCTCCATTCCAGCTTGCATCTTCTCAAGGGAGTTGCATCACTATCACAGGCACATATTGAGAGAGATACATAAATCTTCACACCAGTCTCCTTTACAATGGGATCCTAAGAGAATTCAGTATTACAAAGCCTAAATTTTATATGGGTGTGGGGAAGAAGAAGCAAATGTTCTTTGCCAAAATGTTCTTTCCCTAAGGTAAAAGAAACAAAGGCAGAGATCATATTTTTTACAATATTACAACAGTCATGTAAAAGCAGCCATCTCTCTTCCCTCTGAACTTTCTAAACACTCAGTCTTTAAATAGCCAGAAAACATAAAAGCTACATTTACTCAGTTTAGCTTTTATTCTTTTTTCCTGGCTTTTATTTCAAAAGACTATTATTTTGTTCTGAATTTTCTAAACAAAATGAAATGCCAGCACAAGAAAATCCTACTTGCTCTACTAAAAGTTTATTTACTTTACTTTTTTACCACTGAGAGTTCAAACTTTAGGTCTGACAAGAAAAATCTAAAACACGTCTCTCCAGAAGTTTTAAAGCAGGATGCATGACATCTCAAATGAATCTAGAGAGATGCTGACAGTAAAAAATACTTCTAATTACACAGACATCTTATCTTTTGAGTGATAAGTTATTAGACAGTTATTATCCAGGAAATGTTACTTTCTTGTTTGAATCAAGCAGATTTATTAGTCCCAAAGTATGAAAAAAACCCATCCCTGAACTGCTTCTAGCTGTTGTGAACTTCCTGAAAGACTCAGCTGTTGCATGTAAGAGAGGTACAGGGAAACTACAAGACTATTTTATAGGAAACAGGCTTAAAATGTTTTCTCCACATATTTCTCACTGCACATATTTTGTGAACTTGAAAACAGTGACTTTTAAACACTTTCTCTCCCACATACAAGATTCGCAAAGTGGAGAAAAATATACTGATAAAACTCCAGACTCTGCTTGTTCTGAGAACAAATACTGAACTTCAAACTATCACTACCAAATTCTTGAACCTCACTACCTTTCACTGTAATCTGATAAAAAGTCACATGACAGTTTTATCCTCTTACCCTCTTAATTTTTTTATCCAAAACTAAAAATTTGCCTCTTAACCACTGATGATCGAAACTCGTGGTAAATATTCCAATAAAATAGAAATCTCTCTGAATTATTGCACCTACTCCAGTCAAAGTCATGTTACAAAGTAAATGGAATTTCCTCTTTGAAAAGACTGCAGGATCTAGCTTGTATTGATTCTATTCAGCACAACTGGGAGTACCGTAAGTTTGGCTTTCCCAAGAAGCCTGCAATAGCAAGGAACTAAATCAACACCACATGCAGAAAATTGCATTTTCCAAAGAAGTTTAAAATGTTAGAGATATGAGCTCATAAATAGTTTTTATTCAAAATGTTTCTGAAAACTACTTTTGCATTTCATTATCCTTCAGGCTATGCTGAAACTCTCAATACAAGTGTAACACACTACCTTCACTATTCCACATGCCTCAGCTGTCAACTACCAGCTCTATCATTCCTCTGCCATTCACTCTATTCTTAATTTAGAGAGGCAAAATAAATAAATACTGTTCTGAAATAAATTTCAGAGAGATTGCTACATAGTTTTCCTGATTTTTTTTTCCAAGAAACTTTCTTTTGGAGGAAAATAGCTCCGTAAGTTCTTCCCTTCACCTTTCCAAAACACCTTTTTTTTCCTTTTAGCAAGGAAGTGCAGACTATTTCACATTGCATGTTCTTGGAAAACAGCTGAGAAGCTAATGACTCCCAACCCATTCTTAGTGTTAATTACAAAAAAAGCTCCACTTAAAAAAATCCACAATACAAACACTGAAACAGAATGGAATTTAGTTATGTTCAATATTAATAAAAAAAACTAAACCAAAATCTGATTTTATTTTAGAAGAACAAAAGCAAAGAAGATGTAAGTTCAGTGTCAGACAGCTTTATGTTGATGAATAGGAAACAAAATAGGAATAAGGCTTCTGCATTCACACTGCAAGTTATTCTGAGAAGCTGTCTGCATTATTATTATGAGGCAAATCTGGCTTAGCAATAAACCTACTGTGGATTAGGAACTATTAGGCTCAGTTTCACTGCACCCATGTGTACAACTGATATGATTACAGGCATATAGGGGGTGATAAACAGGCTTCACAATGAAAGCATTTCCACCTAGCTGACTTGAAAATTGATCAGCTCAAACTCATAACTGGAAAGGAAAAGGTAGAGAGGTGTTCAGTGTGCATTTCTTCTGAATTTCTCTGTAAAAGACATGCACACACACTTTTGAAAGAGAAAATTTCATGCAGGCTATTTCCCCTTGTGAAAAGGCAGCCCCTTTCTCCTATGAAGCATATCAATATTGCTCTAAAGTCTCCCTTATCAAACCCAACAACTGGTCTCCCCATGTTTATTGAAATCATCTATATAATCCTATATACTTTAAATGAACCTTTTGTGCAGTACTTCTCTACTGTTTTGTTTTTGTGGTTTTTTTTTTTTTTAAGAGGGGAGATTCCGGTGTGTAAATCATGCGGAAGCAGAGAGGTAACAGATGGTTGCTGGAGCTATGCCACAGAAAAAGCAGCGGCTGACAGGATCTGTTATCCCTTCACAGCTGCAGATAAAACCCTGACAGTTTAGGATAAAATTTCATTTTAAAAAATGTAGCTGCTGACAAATGAAAAAAACATCCACCGGAGAAGACTATGCAAAGAAGATTTCATCCTGCAAGGATGATTTCATGCATTTAAAAGAATTTCTAAATACATGAGAGATGAAATGCCTTACTGAAACAGAGGTTCTACAATTTGGCAAACCATGCCAAACTCAGGTAAAGGCACAGGAGAAATCAAATCCCTTTCTCCCATTTTTTCCTGAAAAAGCTAACAGCAGAACAACTAAAAGATCCCCCTGTGCACCCATTTGTGTGCAGCCAGAGCTTTACAAGACATTTGACAGCTATTCTCATGCAGAAAAACGTCAAGCTTTCCCTATTAAAAGGTATTGGAAGGAATCACAGAACTATACAGAAACCTAAAAACAGTAAGAATGTAAGCCCTTAAAGGCCAATTTCTTGCAGGAGGAAAACAAATTCCTTTAATTTTAAGGCCATATATCTAACTATGGTGTAACATAATACATACTGTGTAATTACAGGATCATTTCAGCGAACAACAGAGGCTGCTTCTCTGTGAATTGCTGGACATAAATTACAACCATCTAAAACAGGTCAAATAATTTGTGTCTTCAGCTGCAGTAAACTTCCCCGCCAGCAAATCCCCTCTTGTGAGTGGGCCCAGACATCCTGGCTCTCTGCAAGCAGGGAACTCCCCAAATGCTCCTGTTTCAGATCTGCAGCTACAAGTTCTGAACCAGAACGGACACAGCAGCAATATCACTCAGCTAGCAGGAAAGTAGCAACACCTCTGAAAAACAAACACATGTAGGTTGCTCCAGGCTCACCCTTTGCCTAGACTCCTAGCAGCCATCTCCTGGTCAAGAAAAGGAACCACTTTTCACACTAGCAACAAGAGCTGGAGTAAGCAAGGCTGATGGATCAGTGCAGATTCTGAGAGAGTCACAATGAAATGTTCGACAGCCCTGCCTAACAGGAAAGTAATGGAATTGCTTTTACTAAGAAACCCTGTTAACCTGTGTTGTCCGTACTCACTCCTCTCACCAACACACACACACAACCACTATTCTTAAGCTGCAGCTATTAGGCACAAACATTTTGTCTTGTGTTATGGAACCAAAAAAAATGTTTATTCTGTTTTTCCATCTGTTGAAATTGGTTAGGGAGATGTTTTCTTTATCTCTTGTATAACCCATTCCTCATAATTCCAGGGGGGAGGGGGCAAGTGCCTTCTAATAACAGGCCAGTTGTTAAAAGCAAGTGGGACAGTGTTCCTTATCTCTTCCACAACCCATTTTCCCTCCAGAGAGATATCTTCTGGTAATGGGCCATTAGGGCTCACCACATGACTGAAAACATTACATCAGCTCATTGTGAGATGCTCCACCCAGTGGGAGGAGCCAACCATTCCTACTTATATAAAACTGATGCTCAGGAACACCAGGGATCCTGTTTTCCGCTGGATTCCTGAAGAAGACTGAACCCATTTCGCCATCACTGGACCCTTTCTACAGGCTCATCTCTACTCCAACAGAACCACATCTGCCACACCAGGAGGACTTACTTTGGACTGCTTCCAACACCCTGACCAACAGGATGTCAGGATGTATTTCTGACTCTATCAGGGTTTCTAGGATTGCTTGTTTTTTGTACTACGTTTGTATTCTTAATATTCCTAGTAAAGAGCTGTTATTCCTATTCCCAAATCTTTGCCTGAAAGCCCCCTTAATTGCAAAATTATAGTAATTTGGAGGGCGGGGATTTACATTCTCCATTCCAAGGGAAACTCCATCTTTCCCTGGCAGATACCTGTCTTCCCAAACCAAGACAATTTCAAACCAAGTTTTTACACTCAGGATGCTCAAATTGAGGTAGGTAAAAAGAAAAACATAGCATGAAATAGAATAAAACAAAAAATCAGCCCTCCTCTTCAAAAAGAAATCTATGAAATAAATACATCATGCCCTCACATGGAACAAAAAGATTATCAAGCTAACTTAAAATGATTTCTAAAGAGTAAAAAAAACTATATTAAAATACTTTCCTTAAGCCTGTGCAGCTTTCAGTAATTTCCTGACATAAATTATTTGTTTATCTTGGGACAGAGTTTACACAGCTCTTCCTTTCTCCACATTTTTACCTTTGGTATGTTCAGGAAACCTAGACATCTCACTCTTAGCCCTCCTTTGGGCTAAGAAAACCTGTCCATTTCATTCCAGGTTTTCATCTATCCAGATCCTTCCACTTCATTAAACAGTGAAGACAAACATGACTCCCAAATTATTAATGGTAAATGGCAAGCTAAGCAGAAAGTGGTCCCATTGGTGCTGCAGTGGCTTAAAGAAACCAACCAACCAAAACCAACCAAGTAAAAACCCTAAATATTTCAAAGTAAGTCTAGAGACTAGGAGTTTCCCTGGCAACAATGACTGCAGTTTTCTAAGGGATCAGTGGTATTTTTTGCATCCTAGGAAACCACTTGCTTAATGCTAAGAACTGAGTGCATCTGTGAACCTCACTTGTTCATGGAGCTCCTGGAGTGGGGTAGTGGAGTAGGCTGAGAAAGAACAACCTAAGTGAAGGTGGTGGAGATGGCCAGGGAAATGGTGATGCAGAAGAAAGAAAGGCTGGACTTCACATCAGGCTCTGATCCCAAAAGAGGGCTATGAAGATGGTGAAGGGCATTGAGGGGAAGCCATATGAGGAGTGGCTGAGGTCACTCGGTCTGTTCAGCCTGGAGGAGACTGAGGGGGAGACCTCACTGTAGTTACAGCTTTATCATGAGGGGAAGAGGAGGGACAGGCACTGATCTCTTCTCTGTGGTGACAGTGACAGGATTTGAGGGAATGGCCTGAGTTGTGCTAGGGAAGGCTTAGATTGGGTATCAGGAAAATGTTCTTCATTCAGAGGTTGGGCACTGGGACAGGCTCCACAGGGACCTCCACAGGTCACAACACCAAGCCTGACATAGTTCAAGAAGCATTTGGACAATGCTCTCAGCCACATGGTGTGGCTCCTGGTGTGTCCTGTGCAGAGACCATTCTACTTCAATGATCCTTATGGGCCCCTTCTGACTCAGAAAAGTCTGTGATTTTGTGTTGAGCTGGCAGAGATAACATTTTAAATCTACATAGAGCTGAAGTTCTTAAAGTCAAGCTCTTAATTTATAAAAGCTATAAAGTTCCACTAGAAACTAATAAAAGCTGTCGACCATTCTTTCCTTTCAAACATTTGAGCTCTGCTCTACACTAGAGGTATTTTTTTCAGCAAACGCTTGATGTTATTATCTTGCAGAAATGTTCTGCACTCTCAATGTTTGCTTTTGTTTCCTGCTTATAAAATAGCTAAGGTATGACACTGAGATCCAGCTTCTGAAACTAACAATCTCTGCAAGGCAATTTGTCTCACAATGGAGGATGACTTTCAGTTGCTTCTTTTAATGAAAAGAATTGCAACTATGTGTCCTAATCTTATATTACTTCTTTAAATCTCCCCCATTCATCTTCTCCATCTATTTCCCCTCATCTCACTCCCATTGTATTTCCCATGAAAGCAAAAGCAAGATGATCGTTTGAACTTCAAAGCACCTTAAAAATTTAACTTATTCTCAACATCCCTGTACACAGTAAGATCATTATTATCCATTTGGCTGAGATGTCCAAGAGCTACTACTGGGAAGCTTCTCACCAGAAGATGGTAACAGCTTACATGAGCCCAGTAAAGCCTGAAAGTATGATTCGTCTCCTTGCTTTTAATATCTGGTTAGAAAATATAACATTTCCTGGCTCTTACAGTCTGTCATCACAGAAAGGCACCACACAGATTTTGCATCTGTCAAAGTTTGCAAATGAGCCACAGGATGCTGAGCAAAATGTGTGGCAAACAAAGGCAAAAACTGCACTGAAACATATATTTGCCATTAGAAGCTCAGTAATGCCATGCAAGAACCAGAAATGAGCTATGAACAGTATGAAGTACACTGTCCACCTGCTTCTTCTTGGAAGAATGAGGCCATTAAAATAGAGAAAGAAAGAGAGGGAAGGGCTTTGTTGCTATTCTCCAAGTGGTAGACCAGCACTGAGGAAGAAGGAAGCTTAGAAATAACAGAACTTCAAAAAGGAAACATCAGTCTCATCTCCCCTGAGCTATTAGAAGTGCACTCACCACACTACGTGGCTGTCCTGCCAGCATCCTGCCTCAGTTATAAGTACCTAAGAAGCCTTTTGCTTCCCTCCCCTCAGCATAACAGAAAGGTATTTCTTTCTGGTAAAGGAAGAGGATTGGATGAGCTAAACTTGCAGATCAAAGAGACAAGGTATCATCTCTCTCAAAAATTATACCCTGCATACTGTTAAATAACCTGACAAATAGCTACCTATAACCTCTTCTACTCTGCTCATAGGTTAGGAACTGTAAGCTCTCCTGGACATACTCCTTAAACTACATGAACCAGTACCACCCATGTTACTGTAATATTCTGAAAGTGTGATGTTCTGTGATCACAACAGAGCAGATTTTTTAATGATAGGATCATATTTCTTGAAAGACAGTATGGCAACATTACTGAGTGCTCTCCTACACTGTCAGTAAAATGGTACCAGTCAAAAAGGAGAGAAAGAATGTAGTAAGTACTTCATGAATAAAAACTGTTTCTTTAGTTTTGGTTATGGTTTTTGTTTTGTGGGGTTTTTTTCACTACCAAGCATTTATCCTAGAGAAAAAAGGCTGCTAAACAATATAGGGCAAATTCCAGTGAGAAAAAATAGCAAATACAGGTGGATAATTCTGTACTGAATTGCATTTTCTGTGCTGTGAGGTGGCTCCACCTGTGCCCAACACCTCCCCAGCCATTTATAAACCACCTCAATGTAAACAGTGGAAAGACAGGAACTGTTGGCACATACCGCAATGTGCTCAAATACACACAAAAATAAGTTTTACCAGTTCTGGATATCAATTCTTTACCTCGCCATAAGGTGACACTTGCTAGGACCAGGCAGATGCTTGTTTATTTTGGCCCTCTCAAGCTGGAACTAAATACTCTCTGGGAAAATCTTTCCCAGACAAGGTTTCCAGCTAGGTCCTGAAATCCCATATTAACAGACTGTAGGACAGTCTATGGATTCCATCCTCACCTATTTTGAGGAAGCTAGAGTCATCCTTAATTATCTTAATCAGGAAAGGGTAACAGATTGCTATTTATCATAGCTGCTATGCTTTTTAAAAAAACTAACTTGTGCACTAAGTAAAAATTCCCACCTTCTATGTAGAAGAGATCTGTATGAAGCATTGCAGTGTGCTCCAGACTTGCTATTCTTGAATTGGATATATTTTTGTGCTGTTTAGACTCTTCAAATTCGTTCTTCTGGGGTCAGTTTTTCATACTCAGAGGGGTATAGATTAAATCCTGAGAGACTGTACGATTTCTGTGTAGGGAAAGTAAACCTGGTATTTCCTTCCTGTATGAAAGAAATACTTAAACACAGACCTACAAAATGAGTGCTCTCAAACACTCCCACTGGTTTTATCAATACAAGGGGCCTGGCCTGAGCAAATCTTAAGGGGAAAAAAAAAATTAGAAAATTGAACCATTTCCCTCTGGAAATAAGCCTACACTGCCAAAATGTACATTCTCTGATTCACTGAAAGTGTTTCTCATGGCTACTACCACCACCTCTGGAGAAACCTTCCCCTTAATTTCAGATAAGGGTAAGAGGGACCTCTGAAAACAATCAAGAGAAAAGGAGGGCTGCCTATCAAGCCTTGTGTCACATAAAAGCAGGAAGATTATCCGCAAGCCCCATTCTGTCTCATCTACACTGGGAATGTGAACTTCAATCTTTTATACCTTGCATTAGAGTTAGGCAGAAATCCACCGATGCCACCACTGGAATCCCTTGGGATTCTGAAAATGCCAGCCCATGTTCCAGGCCTGAAAGCAGCAGTACTGCATAGTGCTGCCACCAGCTGTACCACAGTCACTTCGATCTCACCAGAAGTTTCTTTCTGAAGGTGATGACCCTTCCCAAAGACACTACCAGAAACATTGCCACCAAGACTGACAAGGTCCCATCCATGCAGAATTACACTGTTATTTTCTTACCTCTTTAGAGTCTTAGAGTGCCTGGCTGCTATTCAGACTTACAGCACACTAACACTGTTAATATCGAGACAATCCTTGTAACAAAGTGAGATTAAATATTTGGAGAAGACTCCTGCAGAAACATTTAACAGGCCATGCTCCAAACTCTGTGTGCTAATCTCATAAGCAGTTTTACAGGAGCACAGAAATTAAACTAGAGTTTATTTTACTTCTATCATTTTTCCTACAGAAAAAGAATGCTCTCTAGCTTGTATTTTGCAAATGAAATATATTTCTGGGAAAGAAAGAAAAAAAATAAGAGAAAAAAGATGAGTTTTGAAACTTACAGTTCACACGAAATGTTCTGATCTAATTTATATCCGTTCGTAAGTGAAAAGAAAGCCAGTTAAAAGTTTAGAAGATAGATAGCACTGTTGTTTTCTGCTTAGGAGGAAATTAAGGTCAGCAGAGGGAATGAAATGAGAAGTTGACTCTGAAAACGCAAAACCAAGCAGAAACATTTCAGGGTTTTACAGTTAAATCATGCAATACCTGGAAAACTTTTGTCTCTGTGCTGACTTACACCCAGACAGTTCTAAAGCTGAGAACTACTACAAGATAACTGGGTTTAATGTACTTTTTTCTTGTGAAGTTACAACATGATTCTCTAATGATACTTTTTTTAATTTTCAACAAGAGCCCAATTATTACTGTAGTCTGCTCTATAACAAATAATGGATATTTTACAGTTTCATTCACCAAATTATCCCACTTCTTCTGAATAAATAGTTCTAAAGGTTCTGAAAAAAATGAAAAGTGAAGCCATAGCGGAAAGTTTTAAGTGCAGAAAAATACAATTCAAGGCAATATGAAAATGGACAGTGATCTCTGAAAATGACTTTGGGTGGAGTGTATTTCCACATAATTCTTGCTGTTACCTCAGCTCCTTGCCAGCTTCTTTGCAGGAGATGACCTGTGTATATGTGTGTAAAGAAAAACATGTGGGAAGTCACACAACAACGAAGGACACCTGGTCACTGGACACATCAAACCACACAGTTTGAGTTCATGAACCAGCAAAAACACTGCAACCACAAAACCTCATCAGTATGTATTTAAACAGAGGATATGAAAATGTTTTATTTTTCATCTGTTGTAGAGCAAGGGTAACTTAGCAGCAGCAGTACACGTACATGGTATCTTACTAGGTTAAAACTTCAAAAATTAACTAATTTATACACATTGGGCAAGTTTGGACTTTGGTATAAATTCTGAAAGGCACACATACTGACAACTGGATCCCAACACTTCTATTTCTAGGATTCCCCTGTTCTCCTAAAATTTAGGAACAGACAAAATAACACAGAAAAATAAAATAATAACATGTATACACAAACCACAGATAATTTGTTGGTGCCAAGAGACAGATTAATCTTCCTTCATGAAAATAAGCTGGAAAACATCACATTAACGTGAATTTCTGGTACTTTAAAATACTCAAGACTTCTTTCATTCAAAGTTCAGAAGAAACCAAATATTTATAAAATAAATAGTGTTCTTTACCTCCTTATACCACAGCTTCACTTAAGAGATTATGGCATGAAACCATTGACATCACAGCCCTACAACATATTTTTTTTCCTTTTTTTTAATATGAAGTAAACATAAAAGAATGCTCTGAAAAATCAGTCTGTAATGATATGAACTTTTCCATTTCCAATATGCAGAACTTAAGTATTATTTCTGCCAATGATATGGGACTTATTTCCTTTTTAAACAAAGACTCACTAACTGTATAGAAGTGTAAAGTTTTTACTACCTGTTTATGAGCTCTTATGAGCTAACAGTCTACCTGCATAAATTAAAAATTATCCCCTGCCAGAAACTTGATTGTAAACATCTCAATCCCCCCTTTTTTAAAGTTTTTGTCCTAAACTTTAAGTTAATGAACACTGAACTGCATTTTTTTGACAGCTGGATGATGCAGAACAGATGTTGAGCTAAAATTTCATTTGCCAAATGTCAGTTCAGAACACATTTAAAATTAGGAGTTTAAATAAGACAAACTACATGGTGAAAGCAATGGAAAAAAATTGTCAATTACATCAGTGCCTGCCAACCATTTTTCTGGGCCTCCGTATAGAAACTCTGTCTGAATTGAAGAATCCAGAAAATTATGTTCAATTTTAGAAATGCTAATTGCTTATTAGGGTGAGTACAATCTTTTCTGGATATCTACTTTTTCATCTTGAGCTGAGTGACACATAGGAAATGCTAATCAAAAGCCTGCAAATAGTGTCCTTTTGTCTTGCAGATTTTCCTCTGCTACTAAGTATTTTTTGGACTCCTGGTTGGACAGTAGATTTGGTGTCTGGAAATGATGCTTACTATGCCCTCTACAATTTGTGACAGTCACAAAACACTTCAACCAACCAGCCAACAAAAACAGCCACATGGCTGTAAGGAAACTCGTGACTTCTCAGTTGGCAATGGGCAGCTGCTGACCAACCTGTGTACTTCCTTCTTGCTGTGCAAGATATAACTGGTAACCCTCTGGAGCATACAGCACAACTTCACTCAGCCACTGAAAGCCTGTATTGCATTTGGGTCATTTTCCTTTTCCTGGTTGTATCTCCCACATTCTACCCTAAGTAATTTCTGTTTTTCCATATTATTTTTTGAAGTATCTGGGAAGTCTCTTTTTATCACTTCCACACTTGTAATATATGGGCATTTTTGCAATCTATTCATATAAATCAATACGTTAAAAGCGTCCTGCTACTTTTGCTACTTTTCACCAAACTCCTTTCAAATGTTCAATCTTTCCAATAGCTGAATGATTAGTAACTGCTTAGGCCACAGACAATTTCACAAGTCAGTCTGCCTCAGTGGAGTATGGCTTCTGGGGATTAAGGCATAACGTAATCAAGTGTGTTTCCGACATTTCTTTATCAGAACTATTCAAACCAACATGCAAGGGCAGAAATACTAACATACACAACCTATGGATCAAATGAATGAAATCAAGGGTAATGCAAACCTATTTACAAAAGTTTCATACAAATTGCCAATCCATCTAATAGCAATCAGTAATAGTATTTAATGATTCCCTCTAAAGGGTTTATGAAGTTCATTTTATCATTTTATACCTAGATGCCTGCTCGCTCCTATTTTACCTACAGAAATCAATACTCACGAATGTACAAATGGTACCACAAGACAAGGAAGAACCAAAAGAAGCAAATGAAAAATACTAGCACATATTCTATACATTAACTGGCTAACAGTTGCAAAATGATAGCAAAGGAATTGAACAGAAATAACCTTTTCTTAAAAAGATATCTAAGACCTGGAAAGATACTGTAAATATGCCTTTCCTGTTTATAGGGAATAGCATTTTCAACACCATCATGCTTTCCTAAGAACCTTACATATAGATTACAGTCATTTCTCCTCTGGTCTAGTGCACTCCTAATCTAAGTTTAACTTTCAATGTAATACAATTACAAAGCAAAGCTCTTTTTTCTACATGGGCTCTTATATTCTGGAATAGAAATATAATACCACCGCTTCAGAAAAAGACTTTTCCCCTCTCGTTACTAATATTTGCTTTGGGGCAAGGGTAAGAAGGGGAGCAATTAAATTCTTTTTTTTTTTTTTTTTTCCAATTTCTGCAGTTAAAGCTAAGGGGGCGGGGGGGGGGAAATGTTGAAGACAGAAGTGTTCTCAACAAGTAAAACCCCACAGGCAGTGATTTTTCTGATGTGCTGTAAAATGTTATCTGCTGTTCTGTTCCTGTGTGGAGAGAGAAAGAACTGCTATAATGCTAAACAAGTAAAGAATCAGTTTATGAATTTTTTTTTTTATTATTTTGGGAAAGAAGTCTTTTCAAATTGTTACTTAAAAACATCCAGCATTTTTGTTGCAGACAAATTTTTGGACTCTCCTATCATTAAATTACACATTACAACAAACAAACCAATCACATCATCTGCCAAAGAAAAACCTTGGCATAAACTAACACTTTAAACAAGTTTAAACTCAAGTTACCAAAGAGAATTGCTTTCTTTCCCTCAGAAAACTGAGCAAAATCACAAAGTGCATTAAGGATTTCAGCTATCACTTCTGTTGTTATCATAGAAGTCAAGTAATTTCCCAGAAAATTCTCTCTAATCTATACGTCTGCTTGGGCTGTAAAGTTTTCTCCTTGCACCTTCCCTAAGTAGGTGAGGATGGTCACTAACAACATTAAAAATTGTGCTAAATATTTGAAAAGCATGCATAGCAATAACCATTTCTGCAAAACTGTAATCATGCATTCTTTTACCACATGCTGGAACTGGAGGCCAGTTCCAGTATGCGGTAAAAGAATGCATGGGACGAAACATAAATAACCCTGGCTACTGTTGCTTTCACATTGCTCAGTCTCATTGCACAACACTGAAATATCCTTTTCTGCAGCATTTATAAACATTACACGTAGACAAACCAAGAACTGCAACAACATCTGCCCAAAAAGCAACGCAAAAATTCAATCCACAATGGCTACAGAGTCAACAGTCACTCCACTCCTCCCATTTCCAGAGAAAATTACTTTTCTTAAGCTTTTGAGGGGTGACACTACTGAAAGCAGGCTAAACACACACAGTCAAGACCACACCTATCATTTCACTGCACAGAACAGCTCATGAGAGCTTTCCAAGGTAAAGCATTAAGACAACACTGTCAGGCAAACAAAGTTTTCTGTGTACCACCACAGGTGGTTTCTTTTCTATCCAACAGCAGAAACACACAAAGCAAACCGCAATTACAAACCTCAGCACGAGCAAGAAATAAAAGACAATGAAGAAGGTTGCACCCACCTGGGATCTTTCTGAATGCTATCAATGGAAGGTGACCTAGCCAAGGTCCCTTCGGGTGGGATGGCTGGCCCAGATTTGCTGTATGGTGATTCAACAGAAGGACAATACTGCAGCTGTCGGTAGGGGTCTGCGTAATTGGAGGCTGGGCCGGCCGCATAGCTGGCCCTCTGGAAGGTCGCGGTTGCGTTCTGTGTGCCGTGTTGACTGCCTGTGCGCTGTAAGGGTACGGAGTCGACACCAGGGGAAGATGGGGCTACGACAGGAAAGTAGGGACAAAGTAAAAAATTGAGGACCTGTTCACAGAAATGGTTAACCAGGTCTAGGCAGAGGAAAAAAAAAAACACACACATATAAAACGAGGGTTCAAAAAGAATGAGAAAAAAAACAAACAAAAAGAAACAAGCAATATTGTCATTTTCCAAACCTTAGAAAGAAATAACTATCAAACAAGTTTCTAAATAACATGCCAGTTCTGGACTAGATGACCTTAACACTAATTAACAGATTGGAGAGGTATTTTCACCTGGGGTTCTAACTGCATTAACACAAAATGAAGTGCAGAAGTAGCATGGGAATATTCAAGCTAAGGTTCATAACCACCACTGAGTGAGGCTTGCAGGGGTGGAAGTCAGTCAGTCACCAACAGAAGGAGGATCAAAGCAGGTTCAAGAGTCCAAAGTGAGACAGACGGCTCTACAGCAGAAGAAACATCCAGCCATTCCCAGATTTGTAGCCCTGGTATCCATGAGGCAGGTAAAACTGGACACCTGCTACTGAGAATCCCTGCATATGCTTTGTTAACCCATCTCCTGCAAATTCACCTTAAGACTTAGGAGAGCATTATTGCTAACTCAGTCTGAAAAAGGGGTGAGCACAAGGTGACCATGTAGAGGTCTTAATACACGCCAGCAGGGGCTGCACTTATACTCCACAGCTCAAGATTAATGCATTACCAGTTCTGAGCAGCTTAACCAATAGCTTTAAACTGACTTAATGCTTTTGCGACTCAAAAATCTTATTAATCTCTCTTGTAGCCCATTATCTTTCTGTTACAGCACTGGGTAACGGAGATCCAGTCCACTGGATTAAACATGCAGGATTTTTGAACCAAAGTCCCGTTAATGGCAAATGGATTATCACTGTAAGGGCAAGAGGACCAATACCCACACAATCTTTGGCATGGAGACAGATACAAATTAAATGCTGGCTCTGCTCAGAAGAAAATTTGGACTGTTTGAAGTGGCACATGAATTCACGGTGGTTGCCATTTCCTCCTGTCCCAAGACAACAAGAATACTTTTGCCAAAAGGAGTGGCCTGAGTCCAGGGCCATTTTTAGCTGGGTGAAATTCATATGCTAAACTGCAGACAAAACCACATACTGAAGAGACAGGTTTTTATAACAATTTCCCAATAATTTTTCATTGGCATGCACATTTAAAAATAAATATTTAATGCATTATAGGTCCATGAAAGGGATTTTAAGCATTTTGTCTTGAAGTGTCAGCAAATTAAATACAGTAAGCATTAAATACAATTACCATGGTTTTGTATGACCTTGTACTTGTCAAAATTACAACACCTGAAAATTTTAAGTTTGTATTGAATTTTTGTCTTATTTAAGTTTTTTTTTCTTATGTTTCTGAAATATTTTACAATAGCAAACATCATAACTTTATTACAAACATAAGAAAGTGGGATCACCCACTTATCTGTTAGTCCATCCCTGGAAATGTTCAAGGTCAAGTTGGATGTGGTTTGAGCAACTTGACCTAGTTGAAAGGGTCCCTGCTCACTGCAGGAGGCTGAAACTGGATGACCCTAAAGGTCCCTTCCAACCCAAACCAGGCTATGATTCTACAATCAAATTTACTCACATCTATAGCAATACTTTAAATGCATTGTTTTGGTTTAATTAGTATATATATATACACCTCCTTAAGAAATGAATAATTAAAGACACACAGACGTTTTCATAAAGCTGCATCAGTTCAAATACATTAACAGTATCAGCATATTTATACATCCCATGCACAAAGCATGCTAAATTCAGTGTTAGAAAGCAAGACAAACATCACATTTTAACAGAAAATACAGAAATCAGGTGTCTTGTGAGAAAGAGAGCAATAAAACAAGTTAAAGAAAATACTAGAAATATTTTCAAGTGCAAAAGAGAAAATGTAATTGTATATTGACATAGCGTACTCTTAAGCACTGTCACTCCACAGAATATGCTACCTTTTGACAAATTATAATTTGCAAAAAACTCTACAACACCAATCCTGCTGAAAACAAGAACTTCATTGTAATGTTGACTGTTTTGCAAAATATTCCACTCTATTTCCTTCTTCTTTTTTGCAAGACAGCTCAATGGAAATAGTGTTTGTTTTTAAATTATTTGAAAAGTTTTCTTCCTATTTTCTCCTTTGTCTTGTTATCAAAATAGGTATTTATATGAACTCAAACTGGCTGTCATCCTAACACCTACAAGCTTCTCCAGTCACTCTGATTCATTTCTCAAATTACCTTCCTAGCATGGTGTTGTTACTTCCCTTTGAAGTTTATCACAATGAGCACAGAAATGCAATATTCAGAATATGAGAATGAGACTAATCGATGACTTAAACATTCACAATTGTTTTTATTTGGACAGTGTAACCCAGATCAATTGAAAGAAAAACAAAAAACCCAAACCATTAACACTTTAGAAAATTTTCTCCATCTAACTTGACTATATGCACTGTCATTGACTATAAAAGAGTTATGCTTTATCAGACATTTTGGAAAAAATAAGTGTATGTAAAACTGAAACAAAGTCATTTTCTACCTATACACTTCCCTTGTTTAAACAAATTCCTTCAGCAGCCAAACCTACTGACTGAACTATGGCTCTTTTGGGCTATGGCACACTATTGAGATCTCCCTTCTATTTAGCTATTCAAGCAGCAAAGCCAGAGTGATTATGTCTAATGAAACAAATTCAGAAGTCAATTTCCTCACCCAGCATAGTAATTCTTCTCTGAGCACAGGGCATCCAGAAGGCACATACCTGGACTGAAGCAGAAAGTATTCACATACCAGGTACATTTGTAGATGGTCATGCAACCTTTTAACCTGTTTTTTTTCAACTGAAGACACTTAGCCCTTTCCCTAACTTTTGCACTTTACTCTCCTCTCAAATCCAAGCCAGCTACACTTTGAACAGAACCAGGTCAGTTTAGGTGAGATGCCAAGGATAGGGGGTTTGCTCCAGCAATGGAAGAGAGGGACAAGAGGGAATTGCAATAGTACTGTTTCTGGAGAAATGTGCTGTTCTTCCCTGCCCCACCAGCCAGAGATCTGGCCTGGTTGAAGCAGAGTCATGGTCAAGTCAAGTTGTTTCCCTGGGTCTACTGCTGACCCTGCTCTGCCTCTACATGAAGGTAAAACCAAAAAGGCAAAACCATACTGTGAAGAAGCTGGTTTACTTTTGTGAAGCTTGAGAGTAAAGGTGTCCACAGACCTTTAACCAGGTCCTTCCTCAGGTCTTCTGAAGTCCCAAAACTTAGAAGGAGGCCAAGATTAAAATCAAATAAGCAGGACTCAAAACCTTATTTATCCTGTACTGTGTCTTCCCTATGTGACCACCTACGAAAACACTGCTTTCAGCAGTGACAGCTCCTCTCATTTTTTAAGAACTTACATGGAAATTCAATGGATTTTGAATGTCAGATAAGTTTCTGAAGCTCTGCTTGCTCCTTTTGCACTGGTTGGCCTCTCCATGGCTCCTTCCTGGGACTGCTCAGCACAGTGGCCTTGCAGAGACACAAGGAGAGGGCGACTGGCACCCAGCCTCTCCTCCCCAAGTGCCCCACTCCAGACACACAAGAGGGGCTTGCACAGTCCATGCATGACTTGCAGCTGAGGCCAGCTCATGTTGGAGGGAGAGCCATAACACTCTCTGCTGCAGACAGCAATGACCCAGTACAAAAAATGACATGCTCAGCTGTAGGCCAATAAATGTCTATATATTATCAGTATTTTAAACTTCAGTGTAAGAACTGTCCTTTAAAAGGAGAATTTTAATTTTACATTGAGAGAAGGGTTTCATTGAGAATTTCTGAAATGAGAATTTTCCAAGTGAGCATTTCACTGTGCAAATCAAGAACTAGAATCTCAGTGATCTCAGTTTGTCCCCTAAGTATTTACGATCTTGCTTTAATTTGTCATGTCATTAATACCTAAAAGATACCATATCATCTCAGCCCCTCACTACTCCAACCAAAATCACATACCCAACAAATGGAGTATCTGGGGTACCACAGACATTCAGTATGTTCTTACAAATGTTTCTCAAAGAGAAAGAAAAGCTCCTGTTGAATATAATGAAAACCCTCCAAAGACCTGATATATGCCCTGATTATGGTTCTCTTGATTGCAGAAACAGCATATAGAAAATCCAGTCTTTATAATTTTCTTTGGCTTTTATATAGTATTAACAAAGATATCACAACTTTTATATTAATGCCAATAATTTAGGAGTATCACTAAATATGCTGATGATGTGACACTCAGAAGCTGACTTTCAGTTTTTGAGTGTTCTCTTCATATCAGTGGCAGATGTTAGATACCAACAACAAAATGTAAAAAGCAAGAACACCTTGAATCTATGCAGGGATACTACTGCACCATACCTGAGCACCTTAGGGAGACAAGTTTGCATATGAACTGTTAAAAAGTTCAGACTTTCTCGAAGCCAGAGGACATTTTGCCCATTTAACATAAGAAAGATCTGACCTTCAGAAATTATAAACTCATTAATGAGAATTATCTTGCTACACCTGCTTGCTAAAAATTACCTCACTGATACTGCTGTTTGACTTGCAGATATTTCCTTGTAAAACTTTCCTCTTATTATATGATATTAGACATTCAGTTCCTGTGCTAACCTTCTCCAAGTTTCTTTTACAGAGATTTCAAAATTATTTTCTTTTTCTCCCTTTAATTTTTTTTCTTCACTGATTTGCACTTGCAGTTATTTATACTCTCTTGTGAAAGTTGAAAACTGGATCCCACTGAGATATCTTTTCAGTGCAAAGAATGTTCACTATTCCTACACAAGTTCATAAACAATATAAATGCAGTGCATTCTGTTGGTACCAAATTTATAGAAGATTTACAAAGCAGATCCTTTTCCCACCTAATATACCATAAAAATAACAGTGCATTCTCTGTCAATTAGCAAAAAAACTCATCAAGCTTGGGACACACAAACACTTTAACTCAAAATGCTGAAATGAGCGTTTAAATGTACCAGCCTTTTTGCAATAGAAATTTAAGAAAACAGATGTTAATCAAGCTAGTAGTGAATTGGCAATCCAAAGGAAAAAGCACAATCAATTTTAATACTGTTCAAGATACATGGTGTTACACATAATAAAAATAATTATTAATAAATTAATAATAATAATAATTGGCTTAGCTGTTAATTTTAGAAGCACTTTTCCACATGGGAAGTATAAACTTTTAGAGAAATATATGATTGAGGGAAACTGAAAATATGTACTGAAATAGTGGAAAAAACCCCTCCCCGTAACTGGTATTAGCAACTACCTCTAATGTTGTTAAAATTTGATAAGGGCACTATCATATCCTCTGCTCAAAGTACACATGCACAAGGAATTTTGTACTTCAGACATGCAAAGTGAGAACAAAACAAGAAAGTAAACACAACAGGATTTCAAGATACAAGGCTTCAATTTTGATTTCAAATATTTAGGACCTTCTGCAAATACCAATACCACAGAAGTTCTGTAGAGGTTGACAACTTTGCTATGTGACTTCTCATACTCAAACCAGAAAAAAACACGTCAAAACTACTACAACTTTCTGTTTCTCTTGCTTTCCATTTGCTCCTCCCTCACTTTTCTGCCCTCTTTATTTTGTCCTATTTAGTTTTTCTTGCAATCAAAATTCCAGTCTCTCAATTTTCAGTCACAGACAAACAAAAAGGACTTTTTAGCAAATCTTCCTTTGCATCCTCATGAGATGGGCTCTTCACCATCCAGGCAGCCTCTGTTTTAAAACACATCAATCTTTTAGGGCTTCCAGAATTGTTCTACCTAATTCTTTCTGTGGGCTCCAGCTCTCTCTCCCATTTTGTGTAAATCAGGGGAAATACAGCCTCCTTCCCTCCAGTCAGCTTCTCCATGCTCAGTTATGTGTTTTGAACAGCTGGTCATGCAAATAGGTCTCCCTGCTGCACAAGGTACATATTTTAAGGGAGCATAGCACAGTGTACAGGGGAAATGCAAGCAAACTAAAGAAACTGATACAGAACAGGATGGTGCATGGCAAAAATTGCCTCTTTTCCACCCACAAACATGTTAGTCACAATTTCCTCAAGTACTGGTTATACCTGGCTGTCACACCTACTTGCAATTAGTATGTCTACAAGCTGGTGCAAGTAAGTATTCAGTAATATTTTAATCATGAGATGTTTTCATGACATGGTGAGGAGGAAGCCTTTTTATCAAGGCAACATCCCTGTGTCTACCAGATGCTGTCACAGGAGATTTATATTTGTCTCACTTTTCCAACCCATCTTCAAAACCCCAGGTAGCTGTTTAGCTGCTATGGGAAATACTCAGGGCCTCTCTGAATTATTTAATAGGCTCATTGCCACTGCTGGCAGCTGTGAAGTACTAATCCCAATGAAGGTCATAAACATTCATAGTGCGTGTACACTCCAACCATTTGATACTTGATTATTTGAAGACTCTTAAAATCATCTCCTGACCCCTGCAATATCTATATGCCATTCTTTTGAATAAGAATTCCTTGTTTCAGAGGAACCAAGGAAACATCACCTGTGCTCCGTATATTGTGTTCAATAAATCTTACAATACAAAAACTGACAATCTTTGAAGACTGAAGAACTGAACTTGCTACTGCACTGAGGTATCCTTGCAGTTCCATTTTCTAAGAGTGTTCTTTGGATCTAATACTAATTGTAACAATAAGGTTGAACATTCATTTTCTTAGAAACTGATGTTTTCTCTATAATGCAAAAAGGGTCAGCCAAATAAATACTGCTTCCTTAATTTCTGAGCTATTCATCTATTTCCCTTACAGCTGTTACCTGGTCACTTTGAAGGCTTTTCCCTATTCAGTTTGCCCACTCTCAAATTGTGTCTTGGTTGCCTTTGGTTTCTTTTTTTTTTTTTTTTTTCTATTGGGGGGTGTTGCCAGGGCAGTCACGACACAAAGCAGAGACCAGAATGTCCCGTTATTATTAGTTGGTGGTTCACCTGCTTCCAGGTGTCTTGATAGGAGAAAATCAGGTCTGGACCTCACTGTGCCTTCCACGTGCCACTCTCAGCTTCACCAACGCTGCCCCCCAACTCCCCTCCCAGTGGGTCAATGTCACCAGGACCCCATATGGGTCCAGGAGTCAAGACAGACACTGCACTCAAAGTGCTTCATTAAAAACATCAGAAGGCCCCAAGCATCAGCACCTTGTTATTCAAAAGT